>JAHZNA010005172.1:0-11003 GCA_027743935.1 Sinodicranocentrus sp. ZH6 | reverse complement strand
GTCATTTCGAACCAGAGTCTGGCGATAATTTGTCCGTTCTAACTTCGCATTTCGAACTTGAGTTAGGTAATCGTCTCCAGCAGACTTGGGTGGAAGTGGGTCCACATAAGACTATAGCGGGTCTCCAGCAGACTAATGCCAAAGTGGGTTCCCAGCAGACTATAGTTAAAGTGGGTCTCCAGCAGACTAATACCAAAGTGGGTCTCCAGCAGACTAATACCAAAGTGGGTCCTCAATGGACTATTGTAAAAGTGTGTCTCCAGCAGACTTCTGTTGTTAGGTTATGTTATGTTGTTCTGTTAAGTTGTTAGGTTATGTTATGTTGTAGTAAGTAGTAGTCTGCTAGGAACCCATCTTGGCCCTACTTTATGCTGTTGACCTACTTTTGGTTCTTAGTCTGCTCGGGACCCACTATAGTCTGCTGTAGACCCACGTTGGCGTAAGTCTGGTAGAGACCCACTGTAGTCTGCTGGAAACCCACTTTTACACTAGTCTGCTGTAGACCCACTTTGGCGTAAGTCTGGTAGAGACCCACTGTAGTCTGCTGGAAACCCACTTTTACACTAGTCTGCTGTAGACCCACTTCCACCCGAGTCTGCTGGAGACCCACTTTGGTCTGCTGTGACTGTAGACCCGCTATAGTCTGCTGGGGACCCACTTTGGTGTTAGTCTGCTGGAGACCCACTTTGGTCTGCTGGGGACCCTGCACCCAATTGCAAGGCACGTACCAAAACAACCAAAACATGCACCGGCTTGTGTTGTTGTTATGTGTGTAGTAGTCGAGATTTTCCTATTGCATCTGACATCTGAAAGTATATTCATGATATACTTGTAAAATGTAAGTATGGCTAATGTTTAAGGTATTTATCAAACTTATCAATTGAGTCAATCACTCATGAGTTGATATAAATCAACTGAAATGTACAACTTTCTCTCGATTTTATAGATAAATGTACTTTTGAAGTTGCTCGTGATTTGACTGCTGACTGCTACCTTAACTTGACTGCTTGTCAAAAGTTAATCGCATGAATTAAAAAAAGTCTAGCAAGTGTCTTTGAGATTTAAGTTGAAAGTTATTCTTGTTTAGGATTGAACCTACATTTAGTCATTAGTTCTGTGACTAAAGTTTCGTTAATCTAATCTGTCTGTAGAAAAGGTGATTATTTTAAACTTTTTGGTTGGGTGTACTCCAGTTTGACATTCTTTGCATATGAATCTTAAGTGTAGTGATTGTCATTTTTGTAGTACGTCATATGTTGTGTGTTGAAGGTGTGATAAGGAAATCAGACGTCAGAATTTAAGGTTTACTGAGAGATATATATAGCAGATAGGATAGGATAATATATAGTGGATAGTCGGTAGTTGCTCTCGAATCATTGATTGTCTCATAATGCTGAATGTTTGTATTGTATACATATATTATATATTTTTAACATTATATGATTGCAGTCACTTTACATTTGTAGTTTATGTGAATTGCATTTGATTTATTATCATATTGGTTTTTAACTCTCATTTTTAGCTCTGCTATTCTGTCATCAGTCGTCCAGCCAGGGCTCAGTTGCTTGCGTTTAGTGTAAGTATTCAAAATCTGGTGAACCAACTTCAGAAACTTCAACTTATTTCGATCGCCAGTTTATAATAAATATGAGTAACGCTGGAAAGATTACTGCGCGGATACTAGAAGCCCTCAAAGCTCATGCAAGGGGATTTGATAAGCACATCGGATATGGAACAGCTGGCTTTCGAACAAAGTAAGAATTTATTATGTGACAATACGTAAATTAATTTGTGCTTTTGGTAAATGACTTAGCTATTAATAGGTACTTGCTTCTTGTAACTAATCGTAAGTTTGATTTCTGCATGGAGCATAAAATATTTAAAGCGAATGAAAATGCATGGTTTCATGTGTTTTCTTCCCTTTTTATTTATAATACTTATTTTAATTGTTTGATTTAATTACAGATCAGATCTACTGGATCATGTCATGTTCCGGGTTGGTATTATTTCCGCTCTACGTTCCAAAGTTGTGAAAGGTGTACAGATGCTAGTTGATTATGTTGATATTTATTTATTTTTAAGATAAATTGTTAAGGGATTGATGAATGCACATATACAATATATATGCATACGTATTCTGTTCAGAGATAAAAGTAGCAGCTATCTTCATAATGAGTATCTTCAATTATGCAATTGCTCAGCTTAACGTTCAATGTTTCTTTGCCCCTTATAGCATCTGTTGGTGTGATGATTACCGCTTCTCACAATCCTGAAGAGGATAACGGTGTAAAAGTTGTTGATCCTCATGGAGAAATGTTAGAGCCTGCATGGGAAATACTAGCTACTGAAATTGCCAACATTCCGTAAGAATTTTACAACACGAGCTTTTATAAAATCCTTTGATTGTCAGTAATCAGTAAGTGTCAGTAATTCTTTTGGAGTAAAAATTGTACTGTTATTCTACAACGTCTTCTAGGGATGAGAATTTACCTAATCGTATTGCAACTTTGATTGAAACTTCTCAAATTGACATGTCAATTCGTAGTTCTGTTGTAGTGGGCAGAGATACGAGGTTAATCAATCATTAAAACTTTTGTGTACATAGTAGCTTTGAGTGTATAACATAATACAACATTGAA
Source organism: Sinodicranocentrus sp. ZH6 (assembly GCA_027743935.1). Lineage (NCBI taxonomy): Eukaryota > Metazoa > Arthropoda > Collembola > Entomobryomorpha > Entomobryidae > Sinodicranocentrus > Sinodicranocentrus sp. ZH6. The sequence goes on along the minus strand of JAHZNA010005172.1, from coordinate 8,364 downwards.
CATTTGTTAATATTTTAATATTGTAATTTGCAGACAGAGTAGTCCAATATTATCTCAAGCTGTGATTGATGGAATAAACGCTGTGTCTGACGATACCGAAATAGCAGATTTTGGAATAGTTAGTACACCAATTCTGCACTATTTAGTGGTGTGTAAAAACGACGGTGGGATTTATGGTGTGCCAACTATTGATGGATACTGCGATAAATTGAGCAAAGCTTACAAAGCTATAATTGGAAATGTATGAATACTAAAATTGCAACTAATAACTCGCGTTTATTCATGTAATATTGTACATCAACTATTTAATTTCTAGAATTCAACACGTGGAAGATACGAACCCAAAATTATCATCGATGGTGCTAATGGCGTCGGAGCCATCATATCGGAGAAACTGTTTAAGTTGGTGGATGGTACTCTAAATGTTGAGTTATTAAATACAGGACCACCAGGGCAATTAAACCACGAAGTATTTGAATTCTATTTCTTCAAATTTTTAATTTGAAAACAGTAGTGTAAAATAATCACTTGCCATCGGTTCTGTCTGATTTATAAAGTATGCCACCGATATTCTGGTATAAACCTTATCCTAATTAAAAATTTGGCATACAAACGATTTCCTTAATGAGCTTACACTATATCCACGTGATTTTCAGAATGTGCCAATAGCATGCACCCCAACTGGAGTTAAATTTCTCCATCATGCTGCACAAGAGTTCGATATTGGAGTCTACTTTGAAGCTAATGGTCATGGAACTACTGTTTTCAGCGATAATGCGGTGAAAGCAATTCGTGAAGCTGCGCAGTGAGAGCTAATCATGAGACTAATTTACTCAATATGTATGATCAATTATGTAACGAACGACAGCTAACCGATTCCTTTGTACATGTAGAAGTGAAAGTAATGATGCAGCTGTCCAACTTGCTGGTTTTTTGAATGTTATTAATTCCACTGTCGGGGACGCTATATCCGATCTTTTAGCTGTCGAGGCAGTATTGAATGCTAAAGGCTGGAATATCGAAGACTGGGATGCCATGTATACGGATTTTCCTAACCGACTTTTGAAAGTTTCTGTAGCAGATCGCAACCTTGTACAGACCACTGATGCAGAACGGGTTTGTGTTACTCCTGAAGGACTACAGGATCGCATCAACGCTCTTTGTGCTAAGTTTGTTAACGGGCGTAGTTTTGTTAGGTGAGATTTATTTGTATTTTAAGTTTTAACTGTATTCGCTCTATTAATGTTCTGAAATTTTCACCCCGTATTACGGTTAACTATCAACAAGCGTTTTTTTGTAAACGCAGGCCATCTGGAACAGAGGACGTGGTGCGCGTTTATGCAGAAGCTGACACACAAGAAAATGCAGATGAGTTGGCGAAGGCAGTTGCTGATGCGGTGACTGAATTATGCCAGTAGCCATAAGTTATGAAATCAAGAACACGGCATTGAAGCTGTTCGTTGCTGTTCCCTTGATATACGTAAACGAAAATACATAAGGTGTAGTTTGTGCCTAAGAAGGTCTAGGTAAAGTTACAATTACAAGTCACATTTTTATATCGTATAGAGAAGAGTTATCTTTTGTACCTTCAGAGCTCGATTGGTAGAATACATAAAATGAAATTTGCGTTAAATGTAAAAACAAGTGAATCTTCGTTCGTTTATTTATGAACTTTAAATACGTATCAACCATACAAAATAGTTCACATAACAACAAATCGATAACAGATTCGTACTCGCATACACTCATGTACATGAGAGATTCATTTGGCTTGCAGGGTAGTTTGTTCACAGGTATAGGTATAATGTAAGGAAGTAATAACACACGTGGTGGCTTAAATACATCACTGGAAGAAGTAAGTTTCATTACTTGTGTCCTCAATCATTTATCCACCTGTAAAATACAAACGTCAAAATGCTTGTCCATAGAAATGTGAATCGGTTAGATAAAAGTCGTACAGCTGAGGCATGGCAGTCAACTAGTGCTCTTGCTTTCAAAAATTCTTTTCGAAGATAATCTCTGTAATGTCGTTTCTCTGGAGGCACAACCTGAAGTCTTTGAGCTGCATCCTGGAATATTAAGTCACTGTACGGAGCCGGCGAAAAAAACATGGCGAAGCTATAAAGGAACAACAGTCAGTAATGTCCATTGGTTCTAATGGTTGTATAAATCTTTACACAAGCTAAATAGGCCATGGTTTTTTCAACATTACCTAAAATCATCTTCATATTTCCGCCCGTAGAGTTGTTGAGCATATAAGAAAAGATTTATAATGGCATTCGTTTTTTGTTCATTCTCAGGGTTTTGATTTCCTCTTACAACGATGGCATTTGCTTCCACTTTACCCAAATTGCAACGTTCATATTCTGTTGCTGGGGCTCGGGTTCCTATGAAGATTTATCCGAGTCTTATGTTTCCTTTTATATAAATGATTTTAAGTCTTTCTCGAAGTAGGTAACATACCATCTCGACAAAGAAGCTCGTAATCCCCTGAGAGTGTATTTCTTGCCCAAGTTTCTCTTCTTTTACCATCAGTTGCCTCCATAACAGTTGTGTGTTTAACAAATGCAACCTGTCCACCTCCTTCTACTAGACACCTGAAAGCGCCTATAAATTATTCAAAGTTTAATTTGCAAGAGATGGACATGGCAATTGCTGGGGAAAACATGATTTACATATACATATAATCATAATGTACCTGTAAAGCCATAAAAGTCCTCGGAAGCATCACGACTGCAATACGAATAGCTTTGTCCCCTACACAGGTCACAAAGGTTACTGTGCTCTGTCCCGTACGAGGTTTCATTACTTAACGCACCAGGCACACAACTTTTAGTAAAATACTGTGACGCTGCCATTACCGCATCACATCCATAATTTCTCATTCTGCCACTTGAGATCAAATATGCCATGGGGATAATCCATCCTGCGGCGTGGTTCATGCCGGAATGACATGAATATTTACCTATACATAAATGGTTTAATATTTAAAAATTCAGCCAGGGTTTGAGCCTCTCACAATAGTTTCTTTAAATAAATACCTTTTAAGTAAGTAAGCTCAGTGTCTGGATCTCCTTGATACGCAACAGCTACAGCGTAGTACTCTGGCTCTCCAATTTTTGAGTCTCGGGTATTATAGACTTCTTGAAGTACAGGGATTAACCCAAAATGAAGTCCTGCTGTGTATATGTCTCCCGCATCAAATACTGCTGCATCAGCATCCCTAAAAATATCCAAAATAATAAAAATATCTAAAACAATTAAATCAAATAAGGAGAGTGTTCTGAAATCGTTTCTTACCCATGTTTAATCAGCTGCATACAATTTATATGACTATGGGCTTTAAAGCAAGACATTTCCGGTTTCAGCAACTGAGCATTCAAGGCAGTCTAAGATTTAAGAATTACTGTAAAGCATAAATCTCTTGTAGAAAATATATCTACATTATTGATTTTACTTGTTACCCTCATTTTAATGCACTTTGTAAGCTCTGCTTCAGACGTCACGCATAGCGTGATACGGTCAACTGGACATGATCTAATATCTAAAATAGGCTGCTTCTGATCTTTTAAATATTTGTCATAATTCTGTTCGGGCTCAAGTATGGAGCCCAAGCTTAACGTAGCATCCTACAAGACAAACAAATGAAATTGCAAACAGTTGATTTTTAATCACTAATGATACAGTTGAGTTGAATGCAACAATTTACCTGTAGCAACAAATTGCTTCGATTTCCGAAGCGTGGAGCAGATTCCACCATGTTAAAGTTAGTTCCAAACCTTTGCTGTCCTGTGCTGGATTCACCAAACTGTCTGACGATACCTTGTAAAAATCTCTGGTATCGTAGTCGCATACGCTGGCTTTTTACAGATGAAGTTACGATTGCATGCGATGGTACTCTGTCCCAATTACAAGCTCGCCAGTCATCAACATCTCGTCTACTACCATCCAAGCACAATAATTCATAGTTCTGTCGGAATTCATTGTATGTTCTAACTCGTCTCTTCGAGCCTCCTGTAACTGCTGAAAAACTAGGCGTTTCATCTTGTAAGCCGGATCTTTCATCTGAAACGAATCCTCGATTACCAAACGGAAAAGTCGAATTTTGCCCTTGATTGTTTTCGAATGGACTTCCGAATGGCCCTTGCTGAGGACGATTTGCAACAAAAAAAGGAACTTCCGTAGATGTGTACGGGTTGTTTGAATCAATTGGAGGGGGTCGATAAGCGTTTACGGTCAGAAAATACTCTTTGGGAGCCATGTGCGTTACAAAAGCGATTTCCCCTTTGTTCAAAAGGCATGCAATAGCTCCTTCATAACCCGCATATGGATCAGTGCTGGTGCATCTAACACCTGGCAGGTCACTGCCACAAATGTCACACAGTTTGTCCGAATTATCACCTAAGGGATTGTGTTTATCAGATAATGAATTCACAGCACATCCAGGTCCGAAATAGTCCAGAGCAGATTTTACGTGATTGTTACAGTCAGCTATTTCCATGCCACCATTTTTCAGGAGCTGCATACATATTTAATACATAATATTAACAACAAACTAACAAGCAGTATTACTTAGTTACAGTAAAACAGGAAGATATTTTATCTCAACCTTGTCAATTGGCAAAACCCATCCAGCCATTGTTCCAACCCCTGCAAAGCAAGCTCGCTTCCCTCTTAGGTCAGTAAGTTGGGCAATAGTAGAATTCTTCGAAATGATTGCCACAGCGTACATATAGTCCTGCTCTCCAGTACCCTCAACATTATACGTTTCTTTAAGAATTGGCACTAAACTGTGATACCTTCCACCGATAAAAACCTCTCCAGGATCTAATGCCGTTATATCTGCAAGATTATTGTCTAACATAACCATGCATTCGTCTTTACTAAATGTCTGGAAATTACAAAACAGAAAAATTAGACCATAATTCTCTATTTCATTCATTAATCTTTCTCGGTTTAAAAATCTCACCTGATTACATGTTATCCGAAACATATCCACCGGCCTTCCATATTCATCGAATATCGCCGACGTCTTCAGGGCTTCAGATAAGGCTTCGCATTTAGCCTGTTCTTCTATATTTATAGTACACCAAGCTATTGTGTTTATATCTCTGTCTACCGCTTGACTACATGCCAAGTCTAAGGACAAAATCCAAAATATGCATGTTAGATTGGAAAACATTAACAATTTAAATCATACATACAACTACTCAAGCTTTTTTGTAAAATTACCTGTAAAACAGGTGGTCAAAACAAACAGAACAAATCTCAAAATCATTCTAACAACTACTTATAACGAATCCTGTTGAATTTATAAGGTGAAAATGAGAATCGACAAAATCATACAGCTTTGCATAATTTACACATATTAATACAGATTTTGGTCAAGGATGTCCGTAGAACAAAACTATCCGTTTAAATAATTTAACAATTACATTCCGACAATCTTTGTGTATATAAACGCGTTCTTGCAATCAAATGACAATTCGTGACACACCCTCGCCGGAATTTTTATCACCAATTATTTCGAAGATTTAACTATTTATGTTTCCGTTTTGGTCGTTACTCTCGCTCTGTTGACTCATAGTGAATTAGCATTAGCCAGACAATGAAATGCGTGCACCCCACAAAACCACAACAGCCAGCCAAACCCTTCAATAATGCATACGTTACTAAGATACAAACATGACAATGCATAGCAAAGAATCTAAAATGATCTACAGCATTTGGTTTGCGTGGTTTCACAGGTGTAATCCTATGTTACAGGTTAAACGGTTGATGCCAGGTAAACCCTTTCCATGAAAGGATGGTCATCTCTCAACACTAAAAAACACGTCAAACAAAGCAGCCAGCACAACACACCGCTCCATAGTGGAAAAAATGCTTCTAGTGATTGTGAGTCTCCACTCCACTCTCCATAATATTTTAGCATCTACCTATTACATAACATCAGAGGATTGTCGATTGTCGTTCCCAACCATGAAAAACAGGTAGTCGAACCGAAATTATTTTTAACAATGCAATGCTTCAAGTCTCAGCAGCAACATGACATCAACTTGTGGACTGTGGACGGTCGAGCTCTAATCTGCTCACATCTTCACGTAATGAGGTAGGTATGTTCTAAATAGCTATAGATGGACATTCCATGGTTTCATGAGCTGCTGAGCAACATCTCCAGACACGCATTTCACTAGCGTTCCATCAAAAAGGGGAAACAACAATGACAGAATAGACAATGCTTTTTACTTGTTGCTCAGGATGTGCTATCAGAAGCTAGTTGACTTAATAAACATGAAATAAAATTTAACCTTGAAGAAAGGAAGTCCGTACTAAGAGTAAATATATACTTCGTAATTTTTCAGTTTCTTTGCGAAAGGTCTGCACTGATTACATTCCTGTATATTCTTTTAGTATGTCGAGCTTCATGAAATTTAATAAACTCATTGTCAGTTATGAATAATCATAGAAAAACGAACCGGCTGGTAAGATAAGGTTTTAATATTTTAATTCATGGTGTGTGAATAACGTCGGAATTTATTCGATTTATGCTAAATAGCCGAAAACGGAGCAGTTTTAATTCACAGCAAGAAATATCTTTTATTAACTTGCCACAACCGCATAAAGTACATGTACATGTGTAAAAATGACAGAAAAGTACAGAAGTACATTTAAAATCATGCATTTCCTGTAAGTGTATCCATTAAAGAATCCATCTCCTGTAGCTCCCTAAGTACATCTAAACCACCAATCAACTGACCCTTCACATATATTTGAGGATATGTTTGCCAATTTGAATACGATTTCAATCCTTGACGAACGTCTTCATCCTCTAGTATATCAAATGTTTTGAATGGAAGTCTACAATATGTAATATTCACATAATTAGGCATAGAAACTATAGTTAAATATAAATGAAGAAGCACTGCAAGATATTTCATACCCTGAATCTTTCAGAATTTGGACAACTTGTCGACTAAATCCACATCTGGGTTGCTCAGGATCACCTTTCATAAACACCATTACATCTGTCTGATTAATTAACTGCTTCAGCCGATCTTCTAATGAAACTTTTGTAGAAGCTGGTGAAACTTGTGCGTCTCCCTTCGCTGTTTTCACACTTCTGGTAGGAACTCCAGTTACATTCCCTCCATCAGTAGCCTACACACATGGAGGCGTATCATCAACATTCAACTCATTACTCATCGTTTCCACTGCAATTAACACGGCATCTACAAAATATACGTCAAGTGTCAAGTTCTTACCAACTGCAAAACTTTGTCAGCATAGTTTCGTACATCCGCTCCAACCATTTTCTCAATAACATTCTCGTCACGAACAAACAAAACGCTTGGAACAGAGTTGATCTCAAACTTAGCGCATATACTAGGAACTTCTTCGGCCGTGAGTTCAACGAAAAGCACTTGCTAAATATCACACGAACAAAGAGACTTTATTAGGCTGGAAGTACATCCCACTCCCACCAAACATCACAAATTTAACTCAATGTAACTAATCTTACACATGTCATTATTCAACATTTGTACTGGACTCCAGCACTCTTACGAATCGAATTTTTAATGAAAATAGTAGGTCAGGTTTTTTAAAGAATTTACCTTTAACTCCGGATCCGCAGCAAACTCACGAGTAAGGTCCATCATATTTTTGCAGTTTTTTGACCAAGGAGCAACAAATGTCAAAACACTAAGATACTCCTTATTCGCACTGTGAGCAATTTTCAAAATTTCATGTCATCATAAAATTAATTTAACCTCATTGATTCATAGAAAATATGGAAACCAAAGTTTATCGTTGATCGTGTTGCGTATGTATGATGTATGTCATACATGTAATTACATGTTACATGTATTTAAAAACTAATGACTAAAAATCTATGGATCAGTTTTATAGAAAACATAGTATATTATTTCTACCTTAGAAGACCTTCGAGTTCGCTATCTTTGTTAATTAGGACGGGTTTCGCTTGATCAGTAGCCATGGTTGTGCCTGAAATCAAAATTTACAAATCTTTATTTCATATTAAAGTCCTCAATTTATTTATGTACCCTTTTTGACAATTCACAAACAAAAGACAATTAACAGTCACTGTTATCATGCAAGGTCATCTAATGTAGTTGAGGTTGCTACTAACAAATGATGACAGTCGACATTAAGATGCTCACTGTATTAAACAAACAACAGAAGAGATCCAACACCACAGACAGTGACAGATAACAGAAGATCCTCGTCGTCAGAATCAGAATGCAATCGATAGCTAATAAATCTAGTAAGACTAAGTTGAGCTCGCAAATAAGACTTTTTTTTAAAATCTCACTTCAAACATTAACCTAACAACATATCATAAAA
>JAHZNA010005171.1:0-24592 GCA_027743935.1 Sinodicranocentrus sp. ZH6 | reverse complement strand
ATGAATTAGGAATTGATGTCAGATGTAGTTCACGAGTCAGACGGATTGTGATGGACGTACATAAGTATTGCAGGGAATTTATAGATATGTGTGAAGAACTAATGTACAAAGTAAAAGTATATCAGCACCGTTGACCGTCAACCGTGTCAGCCAACACCCTAAACTGGAAACCGTGAGGAGTAGCATGAGGATGAAGTTAATAGTAAGATCATATACTCACAACACAACTAAAACTCAATCCCGAATCCTGAGCACATCCAGAAAATTCAGATAATATAATAAAGTTTTTAACTGATAAACCTTACCGCGTTGGCTGTCAAGCTAACTTTTTTGAAACAACGTCAACTCAATTCAACGGCTTTTAATTGATAGTCAACAAACCAGCTGGATTCCCTTAAAAAATACGTAAGACATCAGACGACACATGAAGTTATCTTTAAAACACGCCTTTCTTGCTCCCCATCTTAAACTAATATCAATTATAAATTAATTTACTCATATGATTCTATTTATACCACGTAAAGAGCCAAATTTATTACAAGAGCCGAAATAATCCAACCAAAACTCCTTTTTTTTTAGATAATAGGTCTGTCTGTCCACTCGAAACAAAGGCTAAATGAAACAACTCACACTAGTTCAATCGTATCCTCGTGAGAGCGAAGTAACATAAATGTACACGCACATCGGCTGTGCTTGTGCTTGCTAGCAAATAACCGCAAATTACTCTATGATTGATTTGATTTCTAGTGCAAATCTACCCGGCGAAAATACATACAGTGTAAGTGCCTTCATTCAACCGAATACAAATACAAGTAGACACAAACAGAGGGAACGAAACGAGGTATTTCATTTTGTATGCTAGTCTCTACAAGCTTCACGTTTCAATTATGTGTGTCTGTCTGTCTGACTGTTCGTACCTGCAAAACAAAGTCCAGAACGACAGAGGACCCATTTTAATGAAATTTGGTAAACCAAAATGTCAAAGCCTGCCAAGCAATAATTGAATCAAAACATAGATTTTGCCACATTTTAAGGCTATTGACTAGATAAAGATGGTTGCGTAGTTGTAGTTGGAATTTGAATTGGATGGCCCAGTTGGATCAGAATGTTTATTGTGTTCTATTCTATCATAAATATTGAACGCATCTAGAAGATTTGGCTGGGATATTTCTATTTGTTTACATAAAGAAGTTTTTAAAAAAGTCGGATGTTGCATGAATTTCGGAATTTGTCGTTAAATATGTTGCAGTTACTTTTTCTCCACCACATATATATGTTGAATGTTATGCTTTGTACTTAAGTAAGTGTATAAGACTTTCACATATACATTCCCTTCAACAGTTATATATACTTCCACCACTTCGACTCTGAAAGCCCATTCATGAAGATTTGCAGTTTGCATATTTTTTGCTTAAAAAACTCGGTTTGCACCTCGTGAGCATGACTATTCTTGAATTCTCGTAGGGTAATAAGAAGGATAAATAAGGACTTGTCAGTGGACTTGTTAGTTGTTGGTACCCTAACCCTACCCTTTATCCAGGGCACAAAAATGTTAAAATTCGATTTATGAAAATGAACACCGGTGCCTAAGAAATGACTATGCCCAAAATTGACTATAGCTCTTCATTTTAATTTGAAATTATTTTACTCCGAGGGATGGGTAAATTGGACAGAAAATATGTACAAGAGATTAAGGGAAGATGTTGTACCAATTGTATTTGACCTTGGCCATCCGCCAGTCAGTATAGTAAGCGACTTATTATGTATTCTTCCGATTTTCTTTCTCCAGTCCCCCGATAGCCCTTTGGCTATCCATACAAAATTTGGCTACATACATGGAGAGTCTTGATACCCCGCTTACTCCCCCCTCCCTATTTCCCCTGTAATCGACGGTATTCTTACAAGTATTTTGTAGAAATCCATCAAAGTCCTGTCCGGGACATATTTTTTAACCCAAAAGTCCCCCTTATATAGAAGGTTCAACCGAAATATGAATGAGCAATTGAGCAATATTCGAATTCAAATGTTTCCTATTGTCCGAATCGGTTAGGGTTGAACCAGGAAGGAAGTGCGAAAGGATAACATTAAACTTTTGTTGCATGGAAAGAGGCGGGTGTGGGAGGGCTAACGTTGGATGGAGTAATAAGTTCACTTGAGTTCGCTTTTGTCTACAACTAGGAACCTCCACATCTGAGGTTCGATTGAAAAAAGTTTCAAGAACAGCGGAGCGGTTCTTGTATTGTCTAAAGGAATCCAAATTATGGTATTTTTCAATGGATGACAATTTTCTTTAGATGGCAGTGAAATGTTTAACCAGCTTACTGATTGTAAAGTAGTGACAAAGACTTGTCTAACTCACTGGTGGTCAATGCTGGAGAAAATTTGAGCTGAGATTAAATTTTGTTGGACTAATTAATGACATCCACTGCGAATAGCATACTGCGAAGGATGTCAGGATCGTCAGGATGTGCGACATATTAATTCGGAGTGAGTACGAAATGTTTTAAACGCCTTTTTTACTGCGTGTTATTTTTCTGCATTCAATCTTGCAGTTTTCCACCTTCAACCTCGTTCATTTCATTTCAGATGAGAAAAATAACCCATTGACATAGTGTTCATACTTCATAAAAGTTAGAAGAAGGGGATCATCATGATAATGTTTGGCAAAGTCTTTGCTTTGATGAAATTTGCTTATGCCTTCATTTGCTGCACTGCACTGCACTAGCTCAAAATGAGTACGTCATTAGGATAATGCGGTTAGAAATATAGGGACTGGACTGAATGAATCGATTCCAATCCAAATCCCAATAAATATTAAAGTAATATCACGAAAATATGTCCCATCAGAAGGTAGGTTAATGATATATTTAATAACTTTTCTTCAATTACGTATGTTGATATAAGTGTTACATATCATGTTAAAGTTTTATTCGATTATTAATTAGAATTACTGTATTCCTCTTAATACAACAATCTCTTCAAACACAAACAACAATCATCAAGATGATCATGCATATTATAACATTGTGAAGTAATTTATGTACCTATCATGCATGTCCATATAAAGAATATATGTATGATTAATGATGAAAAAGCATTTTCAGCTATGATGTATGATAATTATTATTATCAAATGTTTTATAATGCACGCTTGAAATATGTTCACGATTTCTCATCTTCTCCGTCAAAGGAATCATCCTGAGATGCAACCGAATCATCGGCCCCACCGGCGGGGAGTGAGCCTCGTTTCGACAATCGACCGGTACTTAAATTAAGTCCTGTGCCTGTACCTCGTCTGCAATTAATAAATCCAACACATCAATCAGAATAGTAATTTTAGTTGATTTTCTTACGTTATAAATACACAAACCTCAGCATTTTCCCACATCTTTCCAGAGAAAGCAATGCATAATCAAATTAAGCAAACGGCATTTAAAATGATGGCAACGCAGTGTAATGTTAATTTTTCAATGTTATGTGAATAAGGCTAAGTTACTCGCAGTGCACAGTGCACGCAATAAAAACTGTAGATACATACCTGAGTTTATTTTTTAAGCTTCCTATTTCTCTGGTCAAACCATCATTCATTTCTTGCGAATCTTCTAAATCTCTTTGCAGTTTCCGCTTGTTTCCCTTCTCTTTCGATATTTCCTCCTCCGCCTCATCAAGTTGTCTCTTGAGAGCTTTGACACGGGCACGAGATTTTTCTAGCTTGTCACAGTTGGCAGCTAGCTCATCATTTTGAGCTCTGAGTAGTTCAATGTCTTTCAGGAGCTTCTTTTGATTATTTTCTAACGCAGCTATGTCCGCAACGTCTTCTTCGGATTTCTTCTTTAACTCGGCGACAGCTTGATTTAGTGCTGCAAGAGTTTTCTCCATATTCTTCTTGGATTCCTCCTCTTCTTCCAGTTGCTCGACCAACTGTTCCTTTTCTGACTCTAACTGCTTTAGTCTTGCAGTGAGCGTTAATTTCTGCCGCGTTTCTTCTTCTAGCGATGTCTGAGTTTCGGCAAGTTGATTTTCCATCACAGTGGAAATCTTGGTTGCATGCGATGCTTTACTGTCAGCTTCTTCCAATTGTGTGGAAATGGTTTCCAACTCAGCTAATACTTTTGCATGCCTTTCAGTCAACTCATTCTTCGACCTATCACTCTCGGCAAACTTTATTTGTAATTCTTGAATAAGTCCTTCTTGCGTCTTCCTCTTTCTCTCGTTTTCAGTTTGGCGTGATTGGAGCGATTTTAGCTCATTGGCTAAGTCTGCATTTTCTGCTTCGAGACCGGCCTTATTTTTTTCAATTGAAGCACGAGACTTCTTTAAATTTTCTAACTGCTCCATCAACTCTTGTACCTCCTGAACATGCTTATGCCTAAGTTCCTGCACACTATGTTCGTGGGTAACAGTTTCATCTTCTAAACTTTTTTTGAGCGCTGCCAGCTCCTGTTCGCGTTTCGTACGAAGTTCTTGTTGAGCAGCAGTGGTATCTAAACTGTCTAACAATTCATTTTTCAATGCCTCCAACTCCTCATTCAGGTCTCGTTTAACTTTCTCTGCTTTGTTTCTGGCCGCCTTTTCCGCTTCAAGGTCTTCTTGCAACTCCGCTAGCTGCGATTCTAATTCACGAAGATTTTTTTGTGCAATGGCTTTGGTTGCAGATTCCTCATCTATTTTGGTTAACAAATTACTAATTTCTTCATCTTTTTTAGCCAAAGCAAGCTGTAATTCTTCAACTTGATTCCGCTTTTCATTTATTTGTTCCTTAATGTCCTGTAATTCAGACTCGATTTTCCTTCTAGTCCGTTCATTATCTTGCCGAATCTGCTGTTCCTTTTTAAGTCGTTCTTCTAGATCGCCGATAGAAGCTTCATGCTTGGCTTTAAGCTTCGCTAAATGTTTAGATTTTTCCTCTTCCTCAGCAAGAGTTTGGCTTAAGTCATTGTTTTTCTCTTCCAAGGATTTTTTCTCCTTCAGTAATTTACTGTTGGTGTCTTCAGCAACAACCATCTCTTCTTCAATTTTCTTAATTTTGCCATCGCATTGAACCTTTTCTAGTTGAAGTTTTTGTCTGGCAGCTTCTTCCTCTTCTAACTGTTCTTCCAGGTCTTGGATGTTCAGCTGAAGCTTCTTTTTCTCATTATTTAAAGCCACCACCCGCTCTTCTTCTTCCTCGACACGGGCTTCCATGTCATGTAAAATCTCTTCAAGTTCCTGTTTTTTGAGTGCTAATCTTGCTCTCATTTCTTCCGCTTCGGCACACAATTCCGTCTCAGCCTGGAGTTGCTCAGCTAGGACTGATTTTTCTTCAATGGCTTGTTGCAGTTTCTGTTCCATTTCATCAGTGACTTCCTGGTGTTGAACAAGTTTCTCTTGAATTTGCTTGAGCTCCGACTCTTTTTGAGTGAGCTTTTCATCATTTTTAGTTACTTCAAGCAATGGTTTGACCTTGGTATACAGCCGCCACCATTGCCAATTTCTAAGTTTTAAGTATGCAGCGCAATTTCTCTGAATTATACGAATAGCATTCAGTTGCTGGACCCGTCTAGTATACATTCGTCGAGCTAAACTTCCACGACAGAATGCTTGGAAGTTAACGATCAAGTCGGTAATCTTGAAATCCCGTTCTTCTTCGAGATGAGCAAGTACTCCTGCACGGAAAAATATCTTGGACTGTCCTATCCTGAACAAATTTTTGTCCAGCTCGAGGGCAAAAATCTATAAAAACATCACATTTTAGATATTTGAATAAAACTGAAACGTGAAGAAATTTTGTTGCAAGTCAAAATATTAAAGTTTACCAACCATTTTCTCGCACGCTTTTTTGCCATCCATGAACCCTTTGGGTATAACATTTGGTGTAAGAAGTTCATATCGCTGTCTAAATTCTTGGAATGGAATTCTATTGGGAAAGCCTTGTCTGCATATTCTTATTCCTTCAAGTACACCATTACAGCGGAGCTGATCCAGAACTAACGGTGGATCAATCTTTCCAGACCTGAAAAAAAAGTAATTTAATATGATCAGAAAGTTAAACTGGCCCGAAAGGGAGATGAAGTTAGTTACTTTCGTCTACAGGTGCGTTATTTGTTTTGAAGCAAAATGCGTTTACTAAATAATCACTAATTTTGTAGGAACTTACTTTTTTTCATGATTTGGAATGATACAACGAACAAAGTTGGGGTTTGTGTTCCTTAGGGTCACCATTAATTTTGATAACTGCTCCTTGTACAATTGTGAAACGGTTCTAAACATGCCCTTCCTGGTGCGTGCTCCAAACTGTGTATCAGACATGGCTTGCTGCGCCATTCCAACTATTTCAGCTGCAATATTTAAAAGAAATGGTACAAATAAACCATGTATAATAATATGAACTAGGTGTAAAGTAAAATACATACCGTCTTTCCATATTAACGTAACGTATGGATCTGATCCTGCCTGAAGAAGTTGAACAACATTCTCATTCAACGGATCCATGTTTTTCATCAGCCACTGATTAGCTGAATAATCTACTTTTCCAGCATAATGAACAACAGCAAAGTCTGCTTGTCCTCGGAAATCTGTCTTTAAAAATTTTGAATGTTGCGAATGAGCAGATGTTAATTTTTCTGTAAAAGATTTGTCTGTAGCTTTTGGGAACCAGCATTCTTCATCTAATAAAGCAAGAATTCCCATAGGCTTTTCTATCAAATCAATGGTCGGCTGAAGATCTAGACCAAAGTCAATGAATTTCCAGTCTATTCCCTCCTTTTGATATTCTTCTTGTTCCAAAATAAACATGGTGTGGTTAAATAGTTGTTGAAGTTTTTCATTGGTGTAATTAATGCAAAGTTGCTCGAATGAGTTAAGTTCAAAAATTTCAAATCCAGCTATATCCAAGATGCCTATGAAAGATGCTCCTTGTCTCTTTGTCCTGTCTAAACTTCGGTTTATTCGGTTCACCAACCATCTAAACATTCTTTCATACGTGGCTTTTGCTATGGCTTCTACGGCAAATTCTACTTGCTCTTTTGTTTGAGCTTTGGTTACATGATCCCGTCCCACTTTGATTCTAGGTTTAAGGAAGGCTCTTGTCATATCGGTTACGCTCAAGCCAAGTAGATGGGCAACTTTTTGTGCCACCGTGTTATCCGGCAATGTAGCCTGGTCTGAGTTTCTTTCCTGTTTAAACTGCATATTGCCAAAATGGAGGACGGAAGAAACTACTCGGAAAATGGCTCCTAAATCTTCAGAAGCAATTCCCATAATAGACATGGCATTGACCGTGCTTTGAAACTCTGCAAGATCATCCACGCCTGGAACAGGCACCCCACCCATCGTAAGGAATGTGTAATTAGAGGCATTTTCGATGACATACTCCTCTGAAAATATTTATAAAAACTTATGTTAAATAAAGGAGGACTTATGTTAATGGAGTAAACGACCATCATCTATTCTGTCTTAGACTGCACTCCAGTTTTAACAATAGTTATCTGTCATGCTAGTGAAAACACTAATATATTTTGTTTATAATTAAGGCTAACTTACTCCGTTGGGAATCATCGACACCGGCCAGAAGTTGATAAAAAATATGAAAGCTCCTTTCATCCTTTGCTTGACGTATTGCCCTAGATTTCTCAAGTAGGTATGTCTCAATATTTGCTCCGGCAATGTAGCCAGATGTGTCGAAATTGATTCGTATAAATTTACCCTGTAAAAACCCCCAAAAATATACACAATAAAATAACTGTGCGGTATAAGGCTGTCATTGTATTTTAATTAGAAAAGTTTTATTTCAAGATTTTCTCCATAAATGGAAAATTTTATATGGCCTTGTACCCAATTTTCCAAATATATAATAACTTATGCTTTACTTCATTTTCAGTGACACAATTCTTCATTTACACAATGACAAAAAGAATAGTGAAACTTACAAAACGACTGGAATTGTCATTTTTGACAGTCTTTGCATTCCCAAAAGCTTCCAAAATTGGGTTTGCTTGAAGAAGTTGCTGCTCCAACTCTCCCTAAACGATCAACAAAAGATGGGGAATTATAACGGGAAACTCGCCACTTAAAACTCATACATGTAGCACAACGTAAACGCACGAACATCATAAAATAATTATCTAAACACATAAACTCAATTAACATTCGAAAACTTCACATACAAGAAACACATTAAAAGCATAAATTACAAGACACTGCCATCTATCTCTGCTTTTGTAATTGTAACTCGTTATTTGAAGTTACAAGAATGTTCCAACTACTATTAAAATGAAAATAATATTAAAATAACACAAAACACATTTTGAAGTAACATTAGGCATATGTAATACATACATCATATCTATGAAATACACGCATCGTGTAAGTGTATCACTGCGCACTAGTGAGCACACACATACAAAAACTATGATATTGTGCACATCACGTTATCAAGAAATTCAGAACCAAGTTCAACAAAGAAATATTCATAAATAAGATGTAATTTACGAAACTGACATACAGCAACAAAGCCAGAAAACAGGCAGAATGAAAGCAGAACACAAAAGCAGTAAAAATCATATAAATTCCCATTTAGTGTCATCTCTACATACAAGTCCAGAGATACTACTCCGTACACGATCTAGTTTTTAAATTAACAAAATCCTTATTTTTCTTAAGAAGTTTCTTTAAAGCAAATTTACAAAGCCCACAAGAATAACAAAGCAGTTAGACAACTGGAGCATCGATAAATACATGCTACAATACAATTACAGCAAGAGCATGTGATTGAACTAAATATTGAGTAAACTTACTATGTTGAAAACGGGTACTGCAGCCTACAGCAGTGAAATCAATTACCAACCAAAATTTAAGCAGCGCGAAGAAAAGTAGCCATTTTGTGTTTTGTGCACATTGGAATGCAAGTATTTAAAAAAATGAATTTCCAGTTGAGGTAGTAGAAGGAGTAGCAGCAGCGTCAGTTCGAACGGTGATGAGTGAAGGCAACACGTCGGATCAGACCATCAATCAAAATATACAACGACAAAGAAAAATGGGTGTTGTTAATAAGCCGATATGTACATTAATATGCTTATAAACACAAGGCAGCCCCTATGATGAGTCTTGTATACCTATATAATTTGCCACCTAAATCATATTTCACTTCACTAGGAAAACTTATTAATTACGACAATTATGGACATTCTTTTATGTAATTAATAAAACATTGCAGTTTTACACTTCCAAGAATTAACTCTTATTATACGTCTTTTATATTCCAAGAAGCTTCAAATAAGATTGACAGAATGAATAATTCAAAAACTATTCAGTAATTAATCTGTCACTGCTACTCATCAAAATTATTGACTCATCACTTTCATCTTGATTTACCTTTCATATTATAATAATAACACTGACATATAATCATTCAATATATCGTTATCGGTAAATGTCAGAGTTTAATAATAGCACTACCACCATTAAAAAGGTGAAAGGATTGAGGTTCTTAACTTCAAAACACGATGTTACGTGCATTTTTCTACACACGCAAAAAACAACATTTCACAATTTTCTACACGGCTACTGTTGGCAAATACAATACAATACAAAGGATTCTTATAAAAAGTGCATTGTATGAGATTACATCTTGTATTACGTTTTGAAAAGTCTGCTTCGGAATATTTGTTGAGAAGTTTAATTTTGAATGCTCTATCAACTGCTGGCTCCACTGATGACTGACGCTAAACAGTACTAAACTGCCTAGTTTCCTAAAAGGTGTAAGTAGTCGCATGCAAAATACTCCGACTGTGTTGCAGGAGGGTTTATTTTAAGGAAAACAATACATAAAGTACTAACTACCAAACCAGCAAACTTAAATTACTCTGCCCAACTCAAGAAAGATACTGACAAGTGCAAAAGTAATCATGAAAACTAAATCGAACATAGGACTGGCAAACCGACATCTGTACTAAAGTAATTAAAGAATTAGATTTCAAATTTTATACAAACATAAATTCATTAAAGTATCAGACAGGCATATGTTACAAATTCTTTGCATGATATCAAACATTTTTAAACAATAGATATAATAGATAAGTTGTAAGATAAAAAAAATCAAATGTGCATACTTCACATACCGTGGAATGATGGGCGCCCGATCCTCTAGGCTTACTGGCAGCAACATACGCCAAATACTGAATCACTTTTTTGGTATTTTCCGTTTTACCAGCTCCAGATTCTCCAGTACAAAGGATAGACTGGTCTTCACGATCTGAAATTTGAAAAAAAAATGTTTAATTGTAGAATTAATGCTACAAAAACTCAATTATATAAATGTATAGTGCATTGTAATTAAACATATTACTTTGTAGTTTTGGTTAGTGCATTGAAACAATCGAAAAATGTAAGATTTTCTGAATGAAGTGCGTTATCAATATTATCATGTTCATCACATGAAATATTCGCTCGCACGCTATCGATTCTTCGTTTCTTTGAACAACATAACGAACTACAATCCTTTTAAGGACCTCAGAGACCTCAAACCGTCAGTCATCATGACAAAAAATACCACCAAGCTACCCAAGTTAACTAACCTCAATAGCATTACAGTATCCTCCTCCTAATAAACGGATTAGAAAGAAAACATAGCATGAAGATGAGCTGAGAATTTATAAGTCGAGAGAGCAGAAGAACAAACAGACTGAACCAGCGGAGATACTCTTTTCTTCTCCAAAAACGTGTAATGGATGTCTCACGTTTCTCTTTTACTTCACCGCAAAGTCTTTCATCATCATTTTCTACAGTTATGAGAATCCCCCCAATTAATAACTTCGAGAAGAAGACAAGCAAATTCTTTCTTCAAGAAGAAAATGAAATGATCAATCAATAAGTAAAGGCATCCAAAACTTCCTAGTGCAAGTGAATGTGCCAAGAGGATAAGTACATTTGCACACACTAACAGCTCAAGAGCACCTTCTATGTTCAGCTGCCTGTCAAGTCAAATCATTCAAAATTGGAAAATTCACATGATTTGTTTATCCATATAGTAGCTCATCTCTTGAAGGGCCCTTTTTCCCAACAAAGTAATCGCGGTACATGCTTACACAGACTTATCATTTTGTGAAACAGATATAACAACCAAAATGTTCATAAAAACACGTACCACAATATCTTTCATTGTTTCTTCCCCATCAATAACTACACAAATTTGATTTCGCAGACCTCGTGCAGATCAGCTCCCTTGATCTAAACGGTCATCTGTTACGCTCATCATCATCCAATTTAACTTATATTGTGTGCTTACAGGTACCGCCAGTATACGCAGAAAATTCCCTAGATGCTCAGAATGAAACTGACGGTTTTCTTTCCTATTCCATGCCAGTCTGTCTCCTCTGACCAAAATCACAAGCAGCCTCTCCTATTTTTCTCTGTTAGGTTTTCCTGTATGCATTTGACTTTCATTTTTCCATCTCCTCTAGTCATTTATTATAGCTACACTGTACAAGATATTAATCAGCTCACCACAGGGTACTGAACGCGATACCGATCATCAATAACGATCATAGCATCAGGGAATGTAGCTGTCGTATGCCATCAATAACATCATTGTACTACTAACATGTCATTGGTGCGTCGTTTTTGTAATTTTAATAGTTATATATATATACTCGTATGCGTTTAGCTAAACGCGAACCACTGCAAAAGAATGTTTCATGTCTTCACTGACATTCTAACAAGATAAAAAAATCATGATTTACCTTACTAGGACTTAAAGAAAAGGGATTTACTCGTCTTAACTAATGTGTTTAGGTAACCTGACCCCTTGACTCATGCTTAGTGCTCATAATCATAAAATTCCCACCAAAATCGAAACTCAGCAGAATTTTCTGCACTAAACAACGTTGTTGGTTGTTTTTCCAGCCCATCTCAGGTCGCGCTTTCTCAGACCCACTCACACTCCCTGATATTCTCAAGATATTTTCCTTCACATCAATCCGTCTCGAGATTTTCCTTCTACTTCATTTTACTGTAGTCATGTTTTTCTCATGGTGTGTGTGTGTGTGCATAGTGCATACGCCTCTTCTTCCTTTTACATTTTATATATTGTTACCAGAAAGTTGTCGTAATATTCGATTCCTATGAAGTTCTTTAACGATGTGTTGCCTCTTGCGTTAAACACAACTTTTTTTCTTCTGTACCACACTTATATTCCTTAACCACCAAACTATAGTCCATATTACGCATATTATTGTACTGAGTTAATACTGATGGATAAGAAACTGAATACTCACGCTGGGAATGTCTTTGACCTCAAATCGAAAAAATGCAAAACGAAGCGCAATTCAATCACTTCATATCATAAGCATTACAATGCAGGAAAGTGTTGTTAGAAAAATATGTAGTACGATCTCCGAGCGTTTTAATGCCCTATTCAATGACAAAGATTTGACACTGGATTGAAGGAAATTGGTTTGTGTCCAAGCAAAGCCAGTTGCGGTGAATCCCTCAATTACTTTTGTCAATTACAGCTCTGTCGAAGAGGAGAGAGGGTAAAAATCATAGTAAATTAAACTATATTTATAGCTGCAGCTTTGCATTGCATCTATATCCACTGCATTTATATGCAAATAAGAACATAATTATACTTTGCGAAAGGGTTTTGCACTTCAGTTGGTTTAGATATGATACTAAGCAAACATTTATCGCACATTTCATTTTACCAACTTTTGCAGACACTCATCGTATGATATGAACTACAAACAGTTAAAATACATGCCACGCATGGTATGCATGGCCTGAAGGAATTTTAAGCTCATGACAAAACATCGGCACGATACGCTAAGAATGCCAAATAAGGACTATGGACAAGTGACAGCCAGCAAGAATGGTAATAAGCAATACGACAGACATTCATAGTGAGGAAACCCCACTTCAGTTAAAAGAATTCTTCTTGGTACAGTATAGTATGCATAGACCACAGCTTAAAAGTTATACATATTATTACAAAAGTTTAAAGAACGTCATCCAAATTTACAATTTTATCCTTCTTTCTACGAATGACGATACTAGTATGTAAGTATGTACATTCCCCATTGCATTGTGTCTTTCTGAACAAGCAATGCATTTAGAATAGAATGCCAACGGGAGGCAATAATCCATGACAGGAAAGGCAATACACACATATATTTAAGCTAAATCCATATCGTTGTTTGTAATAATAATACCATATATAATCATTCCTATAAATGACAATTACTAAGATCACCCAACAAAATAATGAGAAGATTGTGTCGAAGTAAGTGAAACCGATATGCCGCATGTACTTACACAGACAACTGACCAATTAAGTATATTTCCCAACTCCCAACACAAATGACAATAAAACTCCCAAAAAAGTCAACTACGTTTGTGCTACTGTACGAAAAAGTTTAGGTTTATAATTCAATAGGATCAACCTTTTTTTCGTTTTAGGTATGCATGCATGTGTGCTATCATATGAACTCAAGTTTTGTAGCACTCTCAAAGAGAACAAACAAATGTACATCCAAATATGAATATGTGACTATGAGCACAACAATTAACAATCCTTGAAAGTATGAAAGCCCTGATTAAGAAAACAAAACTCTCTTTCTTTAAATGTATTGTATCCTGGAATTCGCGCTATCTATATCAGTCATATAGAGGTAATGCCGCTGAGTCATTACACAAGGTCTGACAATGTTTGTCAAGCATTTTTTATTGCCTCGTCAGTGGTGATCAACTTAGTGGTTCAGCACGCAAAATATTCCTTAATGATAACACCCCCTAAATGCAGTGGAACTGCTTACCCTTGGATGAAGAAGCACATTACTAAAAAAAACTATTCCATAAAAGGCAAGAATATAAGTACACAACACAAACCTTTATTTTACATTATCACATAAGGTCGTTTTATGTACATACATTCAACACCTTCTAATTGTATTGTATGTGCATGAACTCTAGTAATCAAAATACGTACGTATTTGGTAAATTAATTAGCAATTTGTTAAACTGAATTGAGACTACCATATTCAATGGGACCACTTGAATTTTGAATCTAGAGTATACACGTATATGTAATTCAAACTAGCACTTTTACGCAGTCTGATTTGTGTGTGTTACGCACCATATGTGGAAACTATTTACAGGCTACATAGTACAAATATATAATATTTAGGCTGTATTGTACTAGTACTTGTCCCGACGTCACATTGATGTGCTGATTCTAGTATAAAGTTTTTGTATAAAGTGGATCAAAATTACAAATATTATGGGCATGTTTGTATCATAAAGCATTAAGTTTCCGTTTCGAAAATCTCCGTCTACAGGTTTCTCTTCGTATTTAACAAATGACTATGACCCATAGAATGCACGCATGAAGAAATAATAAAAATTATCTACATACACCATGTGTCATCTGCAAGTAGAGACAGAAAGTTTGAGAATAAAAATGACATTTAACCATACAAAGAATTCTTCATTTCAACCAACAAGACCTCAATTTCCTTTTAAAGACTAGCGACTTATCAATGGTGATGGTTTGCTGTTGACTGTGGTTTACAGATTATTATTTTTGTTGCTGGCTATTAAGTGAATTGGAATTGGGGGCTATAAACGGGATGTAGATCTGTTAAATTTTGTGAAGGATTTCTAATGCAACGTCCAGGATTTAAATTTTTATTCGTGTACATTCACCTACCGTATAGGTCTGTTATATCGACGGATGTGCATAACATATTGTACAAGCACAACTTTTGAATTTAAATTCCCATTAACTTTTTGCATAATACTGCCCTCAAGCTACAGCTCCAGGACAAATGACCTCAGAATACAATAAATCTGGCAGGCCTTTTAATTTTATTTTATCAAGTAAAACGTCAGTCAAATAGACCTCGCGTTCCTTTAGCGCATGTCAAGAATATAACAATTAAGAAAAGCACAACGCCTGTTGGTGATGGTGAGGCATTGTCTACCTACGTCATGAAGATCAAGATGAGACCAAGCCCCTGCTATCGTTCTTTTGTGAGCAACAACGTTTATGCACTATATTGTTCTATATTATATTAAATACCTACGTCTAATATTTAAGCCAAACCTGACAGCGATGTATATACGATATATAAAAAAATCATTTTTCACAGCTACACCAAGAGCTTTTGTACCGCTCTGCTCTGCACGTGTATTTGCCATATTCTAAAATCGCTAATTTTAATGAGTAATTTTTTACATTGAGCACCCGCATAAATGATCTATTTGAAGCTGAGACTAGTTCTGCAGTGCGAGTGTAATCCTTCTCGATTCGGAAATACGTGTATAACCACTTACTTGTCAGCAGAGAAATTGCTAAAACTGTTAATAACAGTTGAATGTACTTGAGTGTGCAAACAATTTTCCTGTTAAAATAGGGGCGTGCTCATGAATTTATTGAAGACTGTGTAGATATATATTAATCTCAACTTGTTGCAAAGTTCTGATGAACCTTCCGTGCCTTCGCATATTATACATGCGCCCCTTACTACTTAAAAAAACTTCGAAAGTGTCACATAATGAATAGGTAATATAAAAAGTCGGCGTCGGCAGCTGGACATAAAGTATATTATTTAACTCCGAAATTGTAACTTCCTCTTAGTGAGAATATCTACTGACGTACTGATGGATCTTCGAAGGCAGGAAACAAATATTGAAATATTCTACAAGTATCTACATAATTTCTCCAAATACTTTTAGTTGACCTACTAGAGATTTATTTTACTTTTGTTTAATTATAAAAAAATATGTACAATCATAATTACATCAGGTTTTGGTTTTATATAATAATATATAAAATGTAACAGATACAATAAAGCTGTGGTGCAAAACGCAAGTATTTTACTTATAAAAGTAAACATCGTTATTCTAACTAAATTTATTAGGTTAGCTTTATGAAGAAAAAAAACGAAAAAACTTTCTCCACACCAAATATGGCACTTTTGGTCCATCATCAGCGTCACCATCATCATGTCATTGCAATATTTAGAAAAAAGATAGACAAAAACAAACAGACAAATTCTTTTTCGCTCGAATTATTAGAATTATTATCCGTCAACTTTACCAATATCAGTTCTCAATTCACTGAAAAACGAGCAAAATAGTGATTACTAGATATAATTTTGATGAGATCGAGATCCTTGATCAAATGGCAAAATGATACAGATACACTGAATTACAACATGACTAATTTATAGTCTAGCCATGTTTGAGACAACCGGCCTATCGAAGATACTAAATAACCTCTCACCTAGCACAATAAAAATTATTTTTATTAAAAGTGAAATTTTATACTTCCAAATCCAAACAGACTTTAAGAGGGGGGCTTGTTTCATTCCTCGGACACATACATACATGATTACTGTTTCGCTACCAATTTAGTGACAATGCATGTAAGGTGTACAGTTTAGCATTAATCTCATTTTCAACAACGCTCAAACCACTTTAAACTGTAAATCTGTTGAAGCGATAACAACTTATTATCTCGCTTTGAGTCACAAGTGACTGCATAACCAGAAACGGACACACGGAGCTGCAGAAAAAGGGAAAAATCAGATTGCGAGTCAGATTAATGGGCTACAAGATTTTTATCCGTAATCTAAACAAGGGCATATTAGGCAAATCTCTACAAAACATGCTGAATAACATTCGACACTCCAACTAGAGTTTGGCCAAAGTAGTAGTACACTGAATAAGGGGCAACAGCACAAGAAAGCATTATTATTCCTCCAATGAATCCAGTTTGCTGTGCATGGTCAACAAAATCAAGCAGTTGTTGCAACTTTGTGGTGACTCTGTATCAAGCTGTTCTTTCTGTTCGTTTTGTGAAATGTGCACCGCGCACACAGGTAAGTGGTAAATGAATGTAGTGTGCGTTAAAGTAGTTTGTAAGAAAAGGAGCTATCTCAACTGACAGCAAAGCAAAGCAGAAAAACTTATGATTCCCTTGTATGGAAATTCTTCTTGTGGAATATTTTCACAGTAATTCAACATCTTAAATCTAATGTCTTTCCTTCCTACGCATGACATTTGTAAGCGAAAACTAATGATATTGCGTTACTCCTGCTTTGACAATACTTTAGTTACAGAAAATAACACCTGTCTCAGAAAAGGTCGACGGGTTTCATATTTGAAATCGACAATTTTACTTCAACTTTTGTATCGTATCGTTGTATTATTCAATTGTCTTTGAAATGGTCATTTTTGGTCTGTTGTTTGCGACTAAAAGCTCAGCCAATCCCTCTAAATTCCCTGTACACGTGTTTAAGGTTAAAACTGTCTAAATTCTAGCATTGGTGTATTTGCAGCAAGCTTGAGTACTTACACTAGCATCACTAGCTGCATTACCTAAACAGGTAAACGTTTTAAAAACTTGTTGTGCTTTATCTTTCGTTGTTCGCTCACTCGCAAACTTTTTTTTGTCAGATACAGCATATCAATCCTTCCAAACCTTTAAATACCATTCCAAAATCCGTAAAGCAGTGTACATTGCCACTGAGAGTTCATTGTAGAAAACAAAAGTCTTTTGAGACCCTGAGTAAGTAGCCAGCGAGTTTGAGGTTTCTGCATTTTGCCATCTTGATAATACGCCCAATTTCTTGATGACTTGAACATAATTAGGCAGGTGTATGACTTATACCGATTACAGAATTGTTTTTCTTTCAATCTAAAAAACAAAGGTGCTGTTGCGCAAGGGGTTGGGGTATAATAGGTTACTTTCATGTCCTTGTGTCCATATTTCGATGAAATTTGGAATACTTTTAAGGCAGTAAATATTAAATAGTATCGATTTGTAATATGTACAACTGACAGTGTATGTATGCGTAATTTGTATTGTGTAAGGGGAAAAAATATTTGTGACATTTTTTTACAGCCAGTAATGACAGCTGTAAGCTGGCAGCGTCACAGTATAGTAGCAGCACTTTTTTTCTTTATATTAAAATTAAAAGCTTGGAACTGACAAATCATACACCTCCCATCCCCATCTGTCACAAATACAAGGCAAGAGTATGAAAGAAAGGAAACGAAAGATAGTGCGAAATTCATGATAAAAAGTTCATTTATTCTTTTGATGTTCTTGGAAATCACATTTACATCCAGAGTTCTGTAAAGCAGAATACCAGTGTTAAAAGTCAAAGTAAAACACCAGTCATCGACACATTGTCGTCAAGTGTCGAACGATTTATTCCCAGTTTTAAACTTGAGATCTCATCGAAAAACCGCAATATGAAACTCATTCTGTAGTTGTTGTTCGTTGGCTGCATAATCAGCTTTAAAATTATCTCGAAGTCATTTTTATTCCTTACTCTTAAATACATAAAATAACTCGATGTAAGCTACTTGGTCCGTTGTATTTTGTAGAGCTCTGTTTTAGTCGTCAATCGCATGCCCAAAAAAGGCCCTCTCTCCTTAGTAATAGTAAAGCCAGAACTCGAAGATAAGATTTGAAGAACTCAAACTCATAAAGTGCATGTTGTTGGTTTGCCTTCGCAGTATAATGTGTGCACGTGACGTATGCGACGCGATTATGGCGTCTTCAAAGTATATCGCAAGACACTACTATTTTTGTCAAAATTTGCCAAAAAAAGTACCACAGTCACAGTTCAACTTTTATGGTGTGAAACCTTTAGCCGGACATATATCCTCAACAAAATCATTGGGATGCATACTTTGTAAATTTAAAAGCGTTTATCCATTTCATTTCACATACAAAAATGCAGAGAAGTATACTTTGAAAGATTTTCTGGCATAGCTGGTTAGTGATATGACTAGTTGTAAAATAGTTTATTATCATTCTTACCCTGAAGCATAGATCTGTACGCTGTATCCGTGATGGCAAACACATGTGGAGGTACTTCGTGTCTTTTTTTGCCTTTATATAACTCCATAATCTTCTCAGTATAAATTGGAAGACGTTTGTAAGGGTTTACAACGACACAAAACAAACCGGAATACGTCTGCAAAAAATAATAAAAGCAAAATATGAAATCATGAGCAATTCCAACCATTTATCTCGCCATAAAGATCATTACTGTTCATCATTTCTGCCAATGTTTCCATTTCTGGATTTTATGCCACCCCAACAGCTGGCAGGAGGTTTGCCTTATTCTGCTTGCAGCCTCAGAGACGGCCTTTTTAGATATGCATTTGTCGGGTCTAATAAGTTCTGTCTTGAACGCAGTAATTCTCTTGTAATGCATGAAAGCAGAAAATTTACAATACTTGGAACACCACCCACACATTTCGGTAATTTTCAGGTAAATAAAATAGTTTTACGAGCACCCATCAACATCAACCAATTAAAGCAATTATCGGAACTTTTTACTTTTATAATTAAAGGCATTCGATTCATCTCAATTCTGATAAATACGTTAAAGTATGCATATGTAAGTAGGAGTTTCAGGGTCCGTCACGTCATCATTTTACATCTTATACATTAGTTTTGCTATTATTGCGCTGTTGAGAATGGATAAGAAATCTGACGAATATGCATGATATCATCCTTATCATTGAAATCAAACCATGCATGGTATTTATAATGTAAGAAGATAAATATGGATAGAGAGAGAGAGAGGGACACAGAGAGAAAAGGATTTATGAGATGATACAACTGGTGATACCCTTTGGTGCTAATTGCCAAATCGAGTAATCAACCATTCACTATACAACCCATTTATAAATACATTACATTTCCTTTCCTGACACAACACTATTTCATATTCTGTTTGTAAGTATACCTATCCATTATCCCTTCCAAAGGTTTTTAATATGCCTAATACAAACGACGCCAAGTGAGATTGTCTGTCAGATATGCTTTTAAATCATGCATGCGTTAAATAAGTTTACAGATGACGTTTCCCTCCGGCTCATCTATCATGGACTTTTACAACATAGTATTTTGCTGAGATTTGAGCATTCCAATTCCACAAAAAAAAATTTGCTGTAGAAAAGTATGCGTTAATCTAAATGCTATATGGGATTAAATTGAGACTAGCAGAGAGCGACATGATACGAGATATCACAAAAATTTACGGCTTGTAAAACTTAAATCTAAGCAGTTTAAAGAGATGACCTTAGCTTGTGATGTGCATACAGAAGTAGGCGGTAAAGTAAATGTACCACATTCGATATATAAATCTACAGCCATGGTCATTAAACAAGAGGATCACTCGGATGTGGGGAATCAGACAGATTAAGCTTTTGTGATGAAATTGCTTTTGTAGGTGGTTGAATGGATTTCCGGATTTTCCTGTCATTTTGTACTTCTCAAAGAGATGATGCCTACTGCTTATTAGCGTAAAATGGTTGTACAACCGTAAGTAACTCTCAAATAACATTGCTTTAAGACATCAGTCTTAAAGTCTCTAAATGTTTTAGAAATGCTGCAAAATAATTTTCTGGGAGAAAATATTTTAAAACTTCGCATGTAAAAAGTCGAACAAAAAATATTCCATATAAACCAAAGTAAAATAATGCTATAAAGTAAAGTTTAATTCAGTACAAAACTTTGATTAGGACTTAGGACATATATTACTGACCACACAGTATAGTACACACCCATGTAATGGTCAACTCCGGAAACCATAAACCATGAAAAGGCATGTGTAAATGCTTAGATAAGTAAATCAATCTTTATTTGCCACGAACACAAACATGCGGAGTGATACTGCAAAAATATTAATACTGATAATAATTTGACCAACATAATCATAACTACATTTAGCTCATTGATTCTGATACGTTCAGTTTAGTTAACAATCCTATTACAACAATACAACATGGCACAAATGTCGCTGACAAATAGTAAAACCTTATCACATCCAAGAGTGGAGGAAAAGTCACGGCGTGAGTGAGCAATAAAATAAACATTTGCCCGATGATTTGCATAACAAATGTTCATAAATGACAGGAGATGATGATGACATGAAATGCAATATTCAACCTAGCCTTATTTTGTTATCAAGAACATATTTTGCAGAATAGCAGAGGTGATGTCACCCCTTCCTCAACCTGCAAGTTCTCAGTGATACAACAGGAAAAGCTGTCGATCAATTTTAACAACTATGTGCCACCTAACTACTTCACCACTTCCCTTGTTAACTGACTCCTATGACCATCTCCCCGTCCCTGTGTATAGCAACTACTGCAGATGAAGTTCTCTGATTACACTTTTCTTTAGTATTTGCTGACATTAAATAATGTGAATGTGATCACCGTATATTGGCTAAACTGCAAAAACCAATGGATTGTGAATATTGTGATGACAGAAAAGTGATCAATAGGGATACAGAATATATATATTACAGTAGAAACGCATTATAAATAAACCATATTGCAGTGATAAGGGGAAAATAGGAAAATGTACATAATGATTAATTGCAAACGATTATTTTATCCATACTGAGAGTTAGAGGAAAGTATAATTTCGCTTTGAATATTCATTTTGTTTTTCCGTATGCGGATAAGCGTTTCGTTTTAAGAAAAATGCATGCGATACGATATCATAGCATGGACACTTTTCTGTGCAAATCATTTTACAAATTACATTACATATGGTCATTAATTATACGCGAAAAATGTTTACTGTCGAGCCACTTGACAGTTTGGCAAATAAATATTATCATCATCACATTAACCATTAAGACTGACACTAGGAAAGGAATTTATAGCGAGCAACTCAACGAAAATTCTTCCAACACGTAGTCTTTTAAGTCAGCAAGAAACTGACAGAAAGGATGAGATTTATTCATTAATGGATGAGTAGATAGAAAATACAGAGCTGAAGTTAAACTTCTCTCTGCAGTAGCTGCCGGCTGCTGTGCACACCGCACATACAACTTATATGCAAGTCAGTTCCAGCCTCAACTCTCAAATGTGATAATATTAACAAGTTGAGCTGACAAATTAGAGTATTTCAAAGACAAGAATTTTATTTATGCTCTCTCTACAAATCGCAGGATGCCGCACTCGAGCCATACAAGCAAAACAATTGTTTTGATCGAGAGTCGACAATACACTCACATAACACTTCGTTAATTTTAAAATGTGTTTCATCTCATCACATCGTCATCATATCACAGAATCACATTACAATGCCTCAACGCCTCATCTATTCAGTTGGATGCGAGTCAGTTGAGCTTGACTGAACGAAATTTGATTTGAGTCACTAAAGAAGTCAATTACGAGCACCATTATCTCATCATGAAGGTTAATTGTACCATTGAAGATCCCACAATCGGCAATCCGCTCCACATTGCCACAGGTAAAACCGACCCTCCGGATATGTAAATGGCTTTCAGTTTATACTACAAATGTATAACAAGTATCATACTCCGATTGCCTGTGGTTGATTAACAATAACTTATATTAATGTACTGCTAGTCCTCATGAATTTGCTCCTCCCTCAATCATTTCACGTACGTACGAACGAAAGACGTCACCAGAACAGCAACCCCTAAGCTTAAGCTAACCAAAGCATAAATCATACAAATTATACAATGGCGATTGGAAACTTACACCAACATAACCAAAAAGTGCGTGTAAGGTGAAACTGATACGATTCTTTGTAATTCTACCTCATTTACAATTTAGAACCCATGTAATGACTAGTGACTACCAACTTACCAACTACCCAGCCAGATATGTATTAGCAGCCAACCAGTCTACCACTCCTGTGCAACATCCATTACTTTGTGATGCAACGAAAACGATAAAAAAATATTGACACCCCTTTCATTAATGGCTTAGTGGTAGTAAAAACAGGCTTTGTAAAACTGGGAACTGACTAGAGAAGAGACTCTCATTCATACTCATCGCAGGCGCTATATAGCTCATACAGTACATTTTTGAGACTTCATGATGATAATTTTGACGCTACTGTGAGTATCTTAAACGTGCAAATTCGATATTTTATTGGAAAGCCTAATCATATCGTACATTCTCTTTTTTGAAGTTTTAGGTTAGGTACCTTAAAATTCTTATTCATTAACCATTGATGAAAGAATAAAGTGAAACGGGAGAATACATGAATGAATCGACTTCCAATTTCTATCTACAAAACCTGTTGCACATCTCATCATCAGCTTCTCAATTATCTGCTTACTTGAAATAAATTGCAGGCTTCTGTCTGTGCAATTTCCATATAATGTTAGAATTTCCAGTAGTCGCATCAGTAGAGCTGCGATTTATATGCAGATGATTTGAGGTTTATCAACAACAATAAGGCCTGAATTCTCAGCGGAAAGGACAACAATAAATAAGTACATAGGTTCTGTTGACCGTTGTTGCTGTTGCAAAAAGAACTCTAAAGAATACCAAGCAGCATCCCTAATATTTTCAGCTTGTAGAACTCATTATCAAGTTAATCAATCTCTCATCCTGAGCACCTGTTCAACTGAATATTATTGTGTTGTCATCAGGATCTACTTGAGATTTGGGATCATCTTTAAGAATAGGAAAATCAGGATTAACAATTTAGTCAATTTAGCTTGCTAGCCTATAACATTGACTTTTCTCTTGTTAAATTCGCAAAAAATAAACCATGGCATGTTGCAGTGTGGTGAATAGAGTAAAGTGAGACTTATATCGCTCTTCTACACTGGAATTATAATATGAAGCATATTAAATGATAAGTTGAGGGCAAGCATTCAGACGAGCATTTTTCATGCATTTCACCTTCCGTACCTATTATTTATTTAACTTTTTCTACTCTAACTCGTATCCAGCTCGAAGCTCAAAACACTTGTTCGCAGATACTGAATCGGTCACTGAATGAGAAAAGCAAAACACTCCATGAGCTCAAATCCTACTAACCACTTTTTCATACTTAATCCTTCATAAAGTTCATTTGATCCATCCAATAATATTCCGACTCACGATAAAATCATACGGTATAAAAGTCGAATTCATGAATTATGAATAAAAAAATGTATAACAAGAACAAAAGGTAAAGTCATAAAAGTACCAAACAATATGTACACTGTAGACCACGAAAGAGCATATCATTTGTCAGATCGACAGGTATACAATATGCTGAATATCGTCGAAAAGAAAATTGGAATATCAAAATTAAACCATATGAAAGAAGCAATATCAACAAAGCTGTGCGTTCTATCTCTCTTGAAGTGAGTCTCACCAACTCTCGCTTCGTCATCATCTCCTCTTCGTTCAGGTTATATATTTTACGTTGCAAGTTAAGGTACACTATTGGGCTGCGCTTTACGGGAATATATGTTTGAAAATATGCTGGATAACAAACGAAAATCGTTTGCTGGCATGGATGGTGATGGTGATTTCGCTTCAAGTTTTCTTTAACCCACGGCACAATGTAGCTAACACAATAAAGCGTAAAGCTGAAGCAAGTACGAGTAAGTATAAGTGCCATACAATATACAATTCATGGATAAAAAAGTGATAAAGCAAACGAGCATCGTATAACTTCTAGTTCTAGTGCTGGGGCTAGTAGGGAACCCACTTACAACGAAATGTACCTTAGATATGTACGTACTAGTCAAAGTACGAGGAGTGTGAACTTGTAAGATCTCTCAAATCATCGAAAGACGAGCAGTGCGAGATGACTGCAAAG
>JAHZNA010005170.1:0-18949 GCA_027743935.1 Sinodicranocentrus sp. ZH6 | reverse complement strand
GTATGGTTTGGTGGGGACCCAGTATGGTAAGGTACCGGTGGGGACCCACTATAGTAAGATTCCGGTGGAGACCCACTTCGGTATGGCGGGGACCCAATATGGTAAGATACTGGTGGGGGGGACCCGCTTTGGTAAGCTTGGGACCTTCCACCAGAGAGGGGCTATGAGTGAATCATAAGCTATTTATCTACAAGTCGATCAATTTTCAGTATGCCCCAAGCAGTTTTTCACGAACCCTGCACTGCACATCATGCTTCACGTGCAATTTGTACTTTTACCATCGGCTTAAATGCATGTTCTGTTGTTTTCAATTTTCAAAACAACAATTTCCGAGTTGGGGTTTGCAAATTTTGTGTACTGTTGACTGTACATAATATACTGTCCTACAATTTTGACAATTTACTTGTGCACCACCGTAAACCGCGCATGTGACTGTCAACAATCAACTGTGATTGTTGATTATAACTTCGTAAATATTATTTATAAACTTGACAGTTTTAAGAAAATGTTATGCGAAATTCCCGAATATGGAAGTGGCCTTACTGTTGGTGGAGCACCTGTCAAAAGGAGAAATCTAACAGACGACCGCATCAATCCGAATTTAAAGCAATTGTAAGTTTCATATAATAGTCTTCCTGAGACTTCCTATGTAATCTTATTTTATGTTTAACCTAACTTTCAAATTTTCAGTTGTAGGGATAGCTAAATTTCTTTACTTTTAAATTATGCTGTTTACTTTTGTTTGTGTTTAACCGAGCGTTAGTTGCTTATCCGATAAGCCTTATCGAATCTAGTTATTGAATAAATGTATTTCTTTATAACTTGAATTTTTGCTAACGATGTTTTGTCTGTCTGTCATCTGTGTACTAGTTTTGAAAAAAGGACGGAAATCAAACCATTCTACTCTGGGGGAAAAATATGTGTAAGTTTTTTCTCAACTTATAACACATAAATTCAAATGAAAGCACGACTAATCCACCAGTTTTGTTATGTCTGCACTATGCACAGATTCTTTCCCCATGTCATTTTGCGTGCCAATGTGGCTCTGCAGTTAATGTGGTCTCAACCTCTGCTACGGTGAAAACTAAACCTGAAGAAAATGAGACGAGCGAAACTGATACGCAGTCGAACGATGCCGGGTCATCGGATTCAAAATGCTTTGAAATAATCTCTCATTTTGAAACCGAATTAGACGAAATCCTGGCATTTGACGCTTGCCCTTCTACACAGTTAATGGTGACTTCGCATAAATCTAGTTTACTTCGAGTATGGGACTTGAATAAGAATGAAGTCATCAAGACTGTGAAATCACTTCATTCCTTGCCGATTGGTCTATTGGAAATAAACAAAGCGAGGGCTAATCTTACACTGAGAAATAAACTAAAACTCAAAGGAAACGGAAGTAAGCATTCCACTCCTGAACATTCCGAAACAGATATTGAAGTCGCAGAAGAAATACCCAGTTTTGAAGATGCTAGTGTATCTACCAGAAGCGATTTAGTATGGACCACAATATCTGGAGCAATCCTGAAAGTATGGGAATTTGGAGGAAATCAAATGTCAAAAGCCATTCAAATTAGTAGCATTGCATCGATAGGACTCGCTAAATGGGATGATTCGGGGAAAAACAAACGATTATTTGTTGCTGAAAGAAACATCTACGTAATCGATTCCGAAAATAATACGTCTGGAAGTTCACCAAATTACAAGATTATTAGGACGCTAGAGGGACATTATTCGCAAGTTACTGGAATAGAGTTTGCGGCTGGCAATCTTATGATAAGGTAAAACAATAGAATAGACTAACATTCTTAATTTGACTTTGATGTTCTCCAATTACTTGATTACTAACAATATAAATTTGTTCTAGCGGCGGACGGGATAAAGTATTGATTTTATGGGATATGCAAAATGAATTTGCTCGACTCAAGACAATCCCATTACCTGAGTCGGTTGAATCAACAGTTCTTATGTCACCAAATGACTTGTACATAAGCTTAAATTCATCAGATATTCGCTATTATAGCATCAAGGATAATGTTTTGTCAAAATCCTCCATTTTAAAACAAGGTGTGGATGAACCCATTGTATCCTTGTATTCGCCCCTTGCCTCAACTGAAGATGGCTCACGTCAATCGTTTTTTGCAGCCACATACAGCAGCGTGATATTTGAAATTGAAAAGGTCTCACCTAAACTACCTGAGTTACAATTCAGTAAACAGTATGTCGGGTGCCTAGATGAAATTCTCTGTATTGTCTTCTGGGAGGAGGGTAAAGTCGCTGTTGCGAACAACACAAATGTAATCAAAGTATACTGTCTTGTGACGGGACAATGTAATTTGCTCAGAGGTCACAAAGACATTGTATTGTCGTTAGACACACAAAAAAATTGGCTTGTATCTGGATCTAAAGATAACTCTGTTATGTTATGGACAATGGGTTCGGAAATACCACAAGTTGTTCTGGAAGGACATCTCGCTTCAGTCACTGCTGTATGCTTTGCTCCATTATTATTTCAAATATATTCAGTGTCTGAGGACAATTTCCTGAAATTGTGGAATAAATCCAAATGTCAGAAAAGTCAGTTAGCCCATGACAAGGAAATACATAGTGTTCACTGTAGCCCTAATGGAGCATTGGTGAGACATGCACTTCTTGCTCTTCCATCATTTTGTGTTAGTGTTGTAAATTGAAAACGTACTGCACATATTTGCTTTGTATTTTTACAGGTAATTACTTCTTCTCGGGACAAAACGGCGAAGATTTGGGACGCTGAGTCACTTGGGCTGATAGGAACTTTAACGGGACATAAAAAAAGTGTTTGGGATGCTAAATTTTCTTCGTGGGACCAACTTGCTGTAACCAGTTCTGCCGACACCACAATAAAAGTTTGGAACATTGTCTCTTTTTCGTGCATTCAGGTAGTTCACTTAATTTAATATCTTGTAAAACTTAGATTTCCTAGTCATTTATGGTTTTTCTACCTGTTTTGTCTCCTGTAGACTCTGCAAGGTCATTTAAGTTCTGTTTTACAAGTAACATTTGTAAACTTTGGCTTACAAATAATCTCGACGAGTAGCGATGGAACTTTTCGCGTGTGGGACGTGAAATCTTCCACTTGTGTTTTAACTGAAGAATGTGGCAACGACAAAATATGGACTTTTACTACTCGGCCAGATGCATCGGTAGTTATAACTGGTTCGGCAGACTCTATCATCACAGTTTGGGAGGATGTCACAGAAGACAGAGTCAAAGACAGTCATGCGAAACGGAGAAAGCTGATTGAAGATGAGCAAATTCTCAGTAATGTAATGAAGTCGGGCAAGTGGCAAGAGGCTTTCAAACTAGCCATTGAACTAGATCGTCCATTTACACTTCTACGAATTATTAGAGGTACATTTATAACAGAAAATTTAAGACTAGTTGATTCTTTAGCTATTAGTATTTTTAGTAATAAAATTCATGAAACTAAATTTTACAGAGCTGAAAGAGCCAAAGGAGCTTGCTCCAATTCTGGAAGGCTTAACGTTGGATTTGAAATCCCAAATGGTGGATTACGTAAAGAAGTGGAATACCAACACGAAAACTAGCACAGAAGCGCAGTACATTTTAAATACACTTTTTCGAACCACTCCCTTTGAAGCGCTGAGAAATATACCAACAGAAGCATTCATCGCCTACACACAAAAGCATTACAGCAGACTAAAGAATCACCGTCAAAATGTAGCAGTTATTCAATACTTCGCCAACAAAGATGATATCTTAGGCTCCTGAATATCTAACGTCTAAGAAGGAAACTTCAATTCAAAGATGTACTATAAATAACCCGCTATACATCTACGGTCCGTATTGTTTACTAATACCAACTTTTAACAAAGACATCTTAATGTATAAAATTTTTATTAAATTTAAAACTGCAAATGAACAGTACACAATATGCAATGAAACAAACAAATATTATAGTTAGAGTAACTAAATCACGTCGGAGTCGGACGTCTAAATTCGACATGTGTAAATTCAATTCATGGACAGTTAAGTTAATGAGACTCTCCCTTTTCCCCAGCTACTCGTTTGAAATCTTGCATGTTAGTTGTAGACACAGGCATTCCATAAATAGTCAGGGATTCAATCTCAGTTGTCTCACTTCCTGTCATATTGTCTTTTATGAAAATATGAAGATTGCTTACGTTCTGGAATTTGACATACCGGAGCTCTACGACATTTTCGCCAGTCATATCCTCCTCTGTTAAGCTGAAAAATACGTTAACAGTTTTAAGGCCATTGTGCGACAATATTCCCATTTATTTTTAGGTATTAAATAACACATCTTACACAATATCTTGAACAGAACTCATGCTCGAAGCCGCATCAAAATCCAATGTCTTGGGTTGATTTAAAAAAAGTCGCAAAGTTTTAGGACCATTGTCAGCAGATGCCTTGATCTTCAAAGCTTGTAACTGAAAATGTTATATCATTCAAGTGTAAGAAGAAAACAATTTCCCAGAAAGAAAGGACAATTGAAATAATTGGCTTAAAATTTCAACCTTCACATTCTGCGAAAATCCATACACCATGATTAACTGCTCGTCACAATCCGATACCATCTTTGATTTTCGTTCTATAAACGATCGGAAAGGTGTAGAGTCGGATTCATTTAGGCATTCACATCCTTTTAGGTCGATGTATGGGAAAATATCGGCCATTCCACTAGGTCCTGCAGCATGAGGATCCGTTGCCTCTTGTTTTCCATAGTTTTTGCGAACTTTCTCTTCAAGTTCCTGAGGATTAGCTCCCTGATTCATGATTTATTTGAATTTTAAATGACAACAACAACAACAAATACGTTTTTTTGCAGAACAACAAAGCAAACAATACGCCACAAGCATACAACCACAATTAATTTTTATTAGCCACGTTACGTTAATTACCTTCATTTGATCTATTTTTTGACGATTACGGTACAAAATAAAAGTTGGCATAGCTGTGACTCCTTGCTGCATAGCAGTTTCTCGACATTGGTCGACATCCACCTTCAAGTCAAACATTAATTACATTCTAGTTCCGTAATCTTGAATCTCATCACCAGCAAATCTAATTACAAATTATTATTAAATTTCAATATCTAGCACCGACCCCTAAGAATAATGCTTCCGGAAACTTGTGAGCCATCTGCAAAAAGACAGGGTTCATTTTGATACATGGGCCACACCATGTAGCGTTGAAATCCACAACTACGAGTTTCGACCCAGCTCCAGCTAGCAGTGTCTGAAACTCGTCATCATCAGTGACGTTTTTATGATTGGTCATCCTCACAAGTTTTCCTTACACTGAAAATTAATTAAGATTAGCAGTCCTCAACTTTGTCAGTAAATTAGAACACACAGTAACACACCAATAATGACCGACTCAAATATCATGCTCGTTCATCGTGGTCGTTAAACATTGAGAGAGATGTGACATTTATCCGAAACTTTCAACTTTACTAACAATTTACAAATTCAGCAAACACAATATGATATACGTACCTCTGCTGTTTTGTACTTGAAAATACAAATGAAACAACTCTTTCTTAGCAAGTAGCTCAAGAGCGAATTCGAAAATTAAATTACTTTACGGATTTCCCAAACAATTTCCAATCCGAACTGTTATTCACTGTAAAATAATGACTAAATTAATTCACTCTCAACGAGATGACTTGCTCTTTCTTATTTATAACTTTTATCCTGTGAAGTGTCAACTTTCGCCACTTTTTTCCCACTATTAGCCTGTATTAGTGTGTATGTGTAAAGTTGACGGATTCAAATCCTTCCTCTGCCAACTCGCTTTCTTCTTCTTTCCCCAGTTGAGACCATCTGTTCCTCTATTATCTATTTTGAACATGAGATGCGCTAATCCACAATCCACACATTACTACACACACTCAAGTCTCTGTCTCAATCTGATCTGATGAGCAATATGTATATTTTTTACTTCTTATACATAACTCGCCACACATGATGAATCTACAATACCGGACAATGCCGTAAAAGTAATATATAAGTCAGATTTGCGCTTGCGACTATTTGCTGTCACATTCAGTCATCATGAAATGAGAGAAGTCACACAAGTACATGAAGTCATATGTGATGTGATGCATGACTGTGCAGTGATACTTTTGATTGGAAAGCAGTATTTTATAAGCTATAAACCGAGTTTCAAAAGTACATAATTCTATGTATCTACGGTTCGACGGGTAAACAGTTAAAAATTTGATCCTAAAAAGTGAACAGAATCCCATGCCATGAGACGTTCATATAATTTGACTGGGTCTGATATGGATGCGAGCTTGTGCATGAAAAACTGATGCAAAGACGCGACAGCTTCCGAACATTTGTGAAAGAGACACGTGTTCCCGTGTTTGGATAACTACTTGAATGGATGTGGTGCATGGCTTATGCAATCTCAAATCAGTTCCTGAACAGTGCTTTCAAGAGTGTTCGAGAATGTTGTAGGGGTTTGTTTACTCACAAAAACTACATGCTTCATAGATATGTAATTTTAGTTTAGGATTGGTTTCGAACACACTTTCAGTACGTTAGCAGAAAAGGAAGCGAGAAGAACAGATTTGCTCTGGCTCTTTCTTTTTTTCATTTTTGGATCCACTGCATTCGTGATTTATCAAAAGGGGTTCTAAATTTTTCAGTGATTGGAAAACATTTTAGTTTCCCCTAGCTGATGAAATTTGTTAGCACTGTGTGTCAAAAATAATGAAGGTATGAAGTTAAATCTATTCAACGTTACACATTTATAAAGATAAAAAAGTCATAAAATAAGTAATTTGCCTGAACCAAGGATTCTCCAATCATGGTTGAAAAGGATCCACAAGTATTAAAAGAAGAAGCAAATCAATGCTTCAAGGAAGAAAATTATGACAAAGCTATTGATCTCTGCAATGAGGTACTCTATCAATTTGTTTTATAAATAATCTATAAGGATAAATACATCATCTTTTAATTTCATTTCTAAGGCCCTGAAAGTATGCAAAGACGACAATTTGATTTGCATTCTGCATAAAAATGCTGCCGCCAGTCACCTCAAGCTAAAGGATTATCAAGACGCAATTCAACATTGCGATAAAGGTATGCGTTAAGTTAATAGCACTTTTTGAGTTTCACTCAACATCGCCTACATACTTAAAGCATTTCCTGAAGAAAGCATACATTTTTCACAGCGTTAGAGATCAAACCACAGGACCCAAAAGCTTTGTACCGCCGAGCCACTGCATTGGAAGCATTAGAACGGTTTGAGGAAGCATACATTGATGCACAGAAGGCACTCGTTGCCTCTCCTGTAGACGCCAACACCTTCAAACCACTTCTTATGCGTCTCCATCCGATTGTGGAGCAGCGTCGGGCTCAATTTTCTCAAACTCGAGAGAAGGCCAAGAAAATGATCAGATTGGCCTTCGGCGAGGACCCGCAGCGTACTGGAGACGACGATTTGGAGACTGGACTGAATAACATTGTTGTGCTGTGTA
Organism: Sinodicranocentrus sp. ZH6; assembly: GCA_027743935.1. Taxonomy (NCBI): domain Eukaryota; kingdom Metazoa; phylum Arthropoda; class Collembola; order Entomobryomorpha; family Entomobryidae; genus Sinodicranocentrus; species Sinodicranocentrus sp. ZH6. The sequence continues at coordinate 11,433 of JAHZNA010005170.1, read as the reverse complement.
GAGAGCGAGCAGGAATCGAAAGTTTATTAGAGCTTGGTTTGCTTCCTCGGTTGAAGTCTTTACTTGAGATTAAGAAACCGTCAAAAAAGCAGTTGGAGAGAAAGTTAATGGCTGTACGTACACTTTCATCGATATCATCGTTTGATTCTCAAAAGGTAGCAAAACCTTTCGTGTGAATAAATACTTTACAAATGTCTGCAATAGTAATTAATATGAATTTTCCGAAACTGTGTATTTACCGTAGGCAAAAACAGTTATTAAGGACTTGGGTATTCCATTCCTTTTAAATTTACAAGACATTGCCTATGGCTTTGGCGGAGATAAAACATTGATGGAAGAATCCCTCGTTGCCGTTCAATATCTTTGGCAATCTATTCTGGATTCTGCATCTGGGGCAAAGAAGGGACACAAACCGAATCAGGAGTTAATGAAGGAAAATAACCCAGTCATTGACACATTTCTCACGACTCTTGCCATGTCCTTAAATTCCAGAACGCTTCAAGGAGAAGTCAGAGATACCATTTTACAGCTATTTGCTAAAAACATTGGTAATTTTGTAGGGTTTTGGAATAAAAATTTAATGTAACAAATTTGTTTACTGACTGTGTGTGCTTATCTTGTCTTACAGATTACACCAATCTTAACTGGGCAGAAAAATTTATTGAAGTTGGAGCACTCCAAAAGCTTGCTGATATTGGTGCTGAAGTTCCTGAACTCAAAATTGAGTCATCTATGATAATCACTACAAATACAAGAAGCTTGGTGTCTGCGCTGTTGACGCTGATTTATGATAACATGTTTTATGACGCTGCAAGGCAAAAGTATACCCAATGCATTGATGGCTTTACAAAGTAAGCATTAAGCAACTGACATTTTATTCAAACTGAATCGGTAATTAAACATCGAAAACATTCAAAATACTCGTTTGTGAACACAGTGAGCTCCTAACCAACTTAATCGAGGTATAATATTAATCGACCTTTGTCAAATCAATCGTTGTGAGTTCAAAATCTAATTGTAAGTATTTTGAATTGGTTATTATTTTTTTAGGATACACCTGCTTTGAAAACCATGCTGGAAATTTCTCGACACGCTAGTCATATGGGAGAAATCGTATATCCAATCATTATGACACTTGTAAATTTGCTAAATGCATATGACAAGAAAGAAGTAGATCCGGAAATGATAGAGCTGGCGAAATTCGCCAAAGTTCATATTCCAGAGGAGCATGAGTTTGATGACCCTGATTTTATCATCCAGAGAGTTGAGGTAGATGAGCCCACTAGGATGGCAAACATTTGAATTCATCTCGCGTGTTCGTGCTTAGTTGTAACATCATTGCATTGCTTCTAAATTTTTCTGTAGGTTTTGGCAAACTTGGGCGTAACAAGCTGTCTAGTCAATTTGGCCAGAGCGACCGAGTCCCCTAACGTCCTTGAGTTAATTTCCCGCATATTGAATGCCGTTTGTGAAAGAGATAACCTACGAGGCATGCTAGTGGCCCAAGGTGGAGCCCGTGAACTTATTAAAATAGCTTTGAAATCGAACGAGAAAGGGAAAACGAATGCATCTCAAGCTCTTGCTAGAATTGGTGTGAGCACGGCACCCCAAGTTGCGTTCCCAGGTCAGAGAATGTACGAGGTTATCAAACCCCTTATTAATTTACTTGACATGGAGCGGAGTGCCTTAGAAAATTTTGAAGCTCTCCTTGCTCTCTGCAATATTCTTGGAGAATCAGATAGTTGCCGAAAGAGAGTTTTTGAAGAGAAGGCTTATATGAAAATCGAACATTACGCTTATGAAAAGCATACCAAGTTGAGAATGGCTGCTGTTCAGTGCCTTTGCAATCTTGCGACTTCTGAGGAGGCTTTGCGGGTATGTTTAACTTATTTGTATAGGCGTGATGTTTACTATAAGTGAAATTATGTGTGTAGGTAGATATGCAGTGCTTGAGTATATTTTTCTCTCGCAGTATTACGAAGGTGACAATGACCGTGTCAAATTCATGATGTTGCTTTGTCATCCGGATGAGGAACTCACGATTGAAGATAAAGATGACATTGATACAATGAAAGCCGCCTCAGCAATTCTTGCCATGCTTAGTGCTCAAAGTCGAATTGTCTGTGGAAAAATTTTAACATGCATTAAAAGTCCTTTCGATATTCTCCTATGGCTAGTGGTTAATCCCATCGTTGATCTTCAGCTCAGGGGCGTCACTATTTGCTTGAATATTATCAAATGTGACTCTGAGTTTGCAGAGCAGGTTGTTGGTTCGTCACTCTTTGAGGTGAGCATAGCCTCCGTAAAATTAACTCCGGTTTTAATATTTTCGACATATTTTGTTCACTGACAATGAAACGGGTTGGACACTTGGTTGCAGGTTATTATGGCCTTAGGTCAGAATGAACTCCCGGCTGAGGGAACCCTGTCTAAGGAAGAAATGACAAAGTATGTTGACATCAAAGACAGATGTACAGAAGCCATGCGGGCCGCGGAGGGATGGGGTCACATAAAAAAGACTTAAATGTGTGTCTCCTTATTTTCATTCTTTGAGTAATAATAACAACTGCTTTTTATTACTTTATTAATAATTTCCAAAGTACTTCTTGTCGAAGTGGTGTTGTTTAAAGCCATGAATTAAAATCATATCTTTGACACAGGGTACGCACTTTCACTTAATGCATATATATGTATGCACTTCACATTAATATTCAGGTATAACAAGTTTAAGTATAGATCCATTGTACATTCATTAATCTCATAATTGCACTCGAGTTTTAAATGCAGGTAAAAATTCATATGAATCACAGTTTGCCTCTCAAAACTTTTTAGGCACTTGGGGACAAACCCTAAGTAAAAATTGTGTTTGAACACACGTCACCCTCTCTGAAGGGAGAAGAGGGAAACTGACGGTGTGCTGGACAGAAACAATCTCTTGCTGTTTAACCTTATTGTTGTGAGTCAAAGGAAAACGCTACTCATTGTTAGCAATCTTGTCTTCAATGTCAGTAACGTTCCCATTATGGCTTGCGTTAAAAATAAAAGCGAAATCTTTCGGGTCCGAGGCAAAGTAACAAATTTGCAAACCAATGTTGGCAATGACACATGCGACGCAAAACACGATAGCAATGTACCAGCAGATTTTCTGTAATTTTACTTCCCATAACCGCTGCTCAAAGTTTTTCAAAACATTAATTCCTATTAGCAGCCCTGCCAGGGCACCTCCAAAGTGTCCGGCGTGACTCGTGCTGGAATCCTTGCCCTCAATTATTTCGTCCCGAACAACCAACCAAACATCAAATGCAATGTATGCCAAGAGTAGAAAACAGCGGAAGAATGCGCAACCCATCTCGTTCCAATTCTATATTTGAGAAATTTCAAAAATTTTAAGCAACTTTTGACTTTCAGATTTAATATATAAGGAAATAAAGTCGAAAGTGGAAAGCAATTCTTACCAAAATTATGGTAGCGAGATGGGCAATCAAAAGCGCATACACTCCACCTGAAGCTCCAATGAGGAAAGTCCACGGTTGAACTACAGAACCAGCTAAAGTTCCAAAAACGACCCCCGCCAAGTATACCATTCCAACTCGTTTCCAGTGGTGGATTACTTCAAGGAGGCAGCCAAGGATTAATTGCATGATAACATTTCCCCACAGATGAAGTGCCCTGAGTGTAAATATCCGAAACAGTTTTTCTTATGTTCACAGTCAGTGTCTTCAAAGTTGCATGATGTATCTTGACACTTACGAGCCGTGAAGAAGCATTACAGTGACATATCTCCAGATCTCGTACCTCCTCAATGGATGGAACACAAGGAGCCAGACAACGTCATCGTACATTAGATATCTGTACACTAACCACTGAAAACGGAGACAGTAGGTAACTCCCAGATTTTGTTGGTTATAAAATGAAAATGCTTTCCCCACATACCTCAATGAAAGAGATAGATACAATAAACAATGGAAACTTTTTCTCGACTTTGGCCGGTGGTGAGTCCACGCCACCATGAGATATTTGTCGAATTCTACGTGAAGCAGTTCGTTCTCTTCGAGGGAGAACAACTATTTCGGCAAAATTTTCCGACCTTGATTTCAGTGACCTTATCTGTTTAGTTGACAAAATAATGTTAGGCATGTCATGTCAAATGCTTCCAATCGAGCAGAGAACAACCCATTTTTTCTTACAAAACTCGAGTACTCTGCTCGATCCAAATGACCGTCTTTGTTGACATCCGCCTCATCAAATAATTGTGCCACCTGCTCAGAGGGGATTTGTGGCAGAGCGATTTGCACCTCCTGAAGCTCAATTGTGCCACTGGCATCCTTGTCAACCTGTGCATATATAATTATTTTTATCCATGTAAAATGTTTGAAATGCATGAGTAATGCCAAACAAGTTCCATTTCGAGTTTAAATTACCGTCGAGAAACTAAGTTGTCTATCAAGCGGATTCCAGGAATCTTCTGAGTAGGGTGGGGGTTGTGCCATGTTAAAACTTTTTTATCTATTCTACTTTATAAATGTCTTCCTAGTGAAAATTCCAGCTGCTGTAGTTGTTTCCCATTTACAATGTCATCTCACTTATCCCTACTTATCTCAAATAAACGGAACGGATAACAATATTTCCTTGATACACATGAATATATTGTCCTCTCTTTCTCTTCTCTTTCTCCTCACGAGAAGATGCATGCATACAAAAGCTTGTTACTGCTCGACTTATCCATTTCCTGTTCAGAGAATATCTCTCAACATCAACTCACCTCACCGATTCACTCCTTTCTGCGAATAGATTGGTGTCATTAACCACACAAATTTTCCCTTAAAATCTCTATTTTGTGCTCTTCACATCAACCAAAGCTGATTTGATAGGGAGTAAAATTATTTACACATGTACAAAACGTTCACCTCACTCACACACAACCACTATCTTGCTTCTCTCTGCAGAGCTATAGCTTTTATACCTCCTCGTCCTCGTGTATGTACGTATAAATAAAAGTTTGACGGGAAAGGCCAAACGAATATCACAAAATCTCACACGTCATCACAACACAACTCTGCACATGATGAGCCCAGCCCAACTAACTAATGAAACAAGATTTAAATAATGTAGGTTTCGGAAAACACAGGGGTTTTGTTGCGGTTTGTGGGACCAAAGTGTGCACGGTTCACTTGCTGCGAAACATTTCCCCTTCCTGTTTCCGACAAGGAAAGTAGATGCCGAAAATGATGTTATTTCTCTCTACGAGCGAAATGTTGTTGTGTGTGACAAATATCTTCTCTAATTTTTCCCACCAGGTTCTACATAGGTAAGCTAGATATCAGATTTGGAAATTATAAGTACACCAGAATTTTTGTATGTGTTCAAAATGCTTGTTGCGTCCTCTCCTCCTCTCCGCGTAGGCTTTACTAGATTCTCGAAATTAAACATGATCGCAATAAAGTCAAGCAGAGAGTAGACACAAATAATAATAAAAGACATTGAGAGTGAGTAGTATGGTAATTTTCACAACAAGGACTAATCCGCTTCACAATATTTGCCACACAACTAGAATCCCCTGCTAGTTGCTTCCATTCGATGAGCATTTTCCTGGTAGCCACAGAGGTACATTCTCAAAAATATTCCATTATATAGCATCTCTGTTTTTGCTGATATAGGGCATTGCTGCAATGCGCTTCTCTCTTTTTCTAAGTAGATGAGTTCATCGTGAGCAAGTTTTTATGAGAACAAAAAACACTAAAATGAAAAATATCCTCCTCTTTGAATAATATCATCATTGTGTTCTCTACTGGGAACAAATGTATCTTATAAGCGAATATATTCTCCCTGTCTTTTTAATGACGGTTTATTTTCAAACAAACAAAAAAAGTGTTTAGTTATTGAGATTTTCAAACCTATCCTGTACACACATTCTGCACATTTTTCACACAAGTGGTCTCGACCTCTCTGCAAAAAGGATTGTGCAAACATGTGTAGCTATATGCACATGGACAAAAGTGGATGATATGTGATGCTGGCCTAGTCTCACATAGAGCCGTGGCTTTTAACAAGAATGCTGACTGTCACGCAATAAGCGCATACCTACATATTGAGTGAATTCGGCAACTTGTACAGACAGATGAGAGTGTGCAAGCAATTTTGGAGTGGGAAGGGGTCAATGGTCCTTGAGAAAAGGCAGTGTAATCTTTTTTGTCGGGTCCATTTCTGGAGAATATAATACAGCATGGTGGACTAACGACGTTCATTGTGTTGCGAATGTACAGAATGAATGTAATCAATTATGCAGATGATTCAATGCATTTTCTCCCTTGGGAAGGGAAACTAGTAAAGTAAGCATGAACCATGAACCGCAAATTCGTGTCTTTTATGCTCTGTTTCTATTCACTTGTGGGGATGCCATTGTACATAATTACAATCCTTAGCAGACACTAGTCTACTTTAGGGCAATGTAAAAGACTAATTCTTTCAAGAGGATTCAAGTGGGTAAGAGGAAGATCAATTTACTCGTCGTTAAATGCTCAACAGAGTTTCCAGTTGAAAGTGGTTCATTCGTCGAGAGAATGGATAGTTGAAGAGGAACACAACAACATAGAAAGAGAGATGTGTTGAGAGATTGTCAATTAATTGTAGGATTAGCCATGAGACTGGTCATTAGACAAGGAGCAGAATAGGATAACCTATAGAGATGCAAAACTTGTGAAAGACTAGCATTTGAACAAAACACTTGCTATTTCTCTTTTCCGTAAAATTTGTTTTTTCCATGAAATAAAAAGCAAATAATTTTCCCGCTGCAATTTTTAAAATTACATGTATTTAAATTTAATTTACCTTGTCCTTTTCATGCTTTTCCATGAGAAAATTTTAACGTACTGTGCGGAAATTACAAAATACGAGGCAAAATGCGAGAAATTTCTGTTTGTTGAAACCAGTTTTATTTTACACGTGGGTATGTATTTAACGCGCACACACATCTCTGTATATATGCCCCAGAAAAGATCAAAATTAAAGATATTCAGATTTATTAGGTAAGACTTTTACTCGTAATTGTCATTTTCCCTTTGCATTTGATTTGAACAACTCATGAGAGAAGTCTAATCTTAAGAGAAATTAGGAAGAGTAATTTTCAAGTTGGGACATCTTTGCATTGCCCTTTGAATAGCTTTTATAGCATATTTGTTCCCGGCCCATGCTCTAAAAATAAATTAGTTTATAAGTAATTTGTGTATTTTAAAAAGTCTGCATACAATTTGTTTGCAAACCTTCGAGCAATCCCGTTATTGACATCCCACAGAAGGAGGTTTTCAGCGGTTTCGGAATTTTCGCCGTTTAAAACCAAGCCAAACCCCCCATTTATCACTTCTCCCCTGTACGGTTTTGGCAATAATTAAGTCAAAACACACAATTACTATGATTGAGTCGATTTCAATTATTAATAATATTTAAAGAAATTACCATCCGACACCTCCTCCATTATGAAGAGCCACCCATGTCGCCCCTCGAATTCCATCCCCGATAAAATTTTGTACTGCCATGTCTGCCGTGAACATTGATCCATCTCGTATGTCCGATGTTTCTCGGAAAGGACTGTCAGCACCGGACACATCGTGATGATCCCTACTAATCACGACTGGTCCCTAAATGTAAATTTGTTTCGGTAACATTCCTGTTGTTACAAATATAATTCATTTGTATCATACAACCTTCAGCTCTCCTGTCTTGATAAGCTCGTTGAATCTGCGGGCGAGCTTAGACCGGCCGATAAAATCGCTGTAGAGGATTCTAGCCTGCGAGCCAACGACCAACTTATGATTTCCAGCTTCTTTAATCCACTTTAAATTTTCCTCATACTGCGCCTTCACATCAACGTCGAGACCCTTATCATTCATCAACTCTGTAAAAACCTCTGCTGCCGCTTCGTCTGTCTTTCGCAAATCATTCTCTAACCCAGAACAGCAAACCCAGCGGAAGGGTCCGAATCCCAAGGAAAATATGTCCCTACGTTGTATAAATTAAATTTCAACTAATGAAAACTTCCATTTAAAGTTCTTTTTAATACTTTTTGAAAAGCCAAACCCCATGATATCTTCGACGTAGGATGGATAGATAAATTGATTGGAGGAAGCGGTCTCCCCATCTTTTTGAAGAATGTCAGCCCCTGCCCTACTTGCTTCAAGAAGGAAAGCATTGCCATAATCCCAAAACTTCATTCCATCCTTTTTCTCAGTTAACTTTCTTATTGCATCAACTTGTCTTCGCAAACTCTCTTTAACGAGAATTTTAAACTTTTTTGGATCCTCCACCATCATCTTTTGAGATTCCTCGAATGTCAATTGAACCGGATAGTAGCCACCTGAAATAATAGATTTGACAAAAATATTTTCGTTTCGACAGACATTTTTCTACACAATACTTTTCAATATAATACGCTGTTTTACCATTGTATGGATTATGAAGGGAGGTTTGATCTGACCCCAGGTCGACAAGAAGTTCGCCAGTTTTTCCCAGTTCTGCCGCCAGCCTCTCCCAAAGCGCTACCACATTTCCGTGGTAGCCTATACTAGTAGCTTGTTTGGCCTTTTTCGCTTCCCTTATTCGTCTCACAACTTGATCCAAATCTTTGCAAATCTCCGACACCCAGCCTTGCTCGTGTCGCTTTTTTAAAGCGTCATAACTTACTTCTGCTATAACTCCAATGCATCCTGAAATACAAGCGGCTTTTGCTTGAGCCCCGGACATACCACCAAGTCCAGAGGAAACATAGACTTTTCCTTGCAAACTTTTTGTTTGAAGATACTTTCTCCCAGCGTTGAGCAAAGTTATCTGTCAATAATGCCAATGCTCTACATACATGGCTCCCAAACTTTGGTAAATAATATTTTTTGAGATACTGACATTCTGACATGATATAAACTGATTTACCGTTGTTCCGTGCACAATTCCTTGCGGTCCAATGTAGCAATAGCTCCCCGCCGTCATTTGCCCGTACATGGTGACATTCAAGGCGAAAAACTTGTCATAGTCTTCCTGCTTCGAGTAATTTGGAATTACCATTCCATTTGTGATAACCACTCTAGGGCCTAATCCAGCTCTGGAGGGGAATAATCCCAAAGGATGACCTGAGTACATCGAGAGAGTCTGAGAATCTTCCATTTCACTCAGGTATTTCATAACGAGCCAAAACTAACAAGAAATTCCCGCTTATTTACATCCAGATTGTTCAATTTTGAACTGTATTGTCTAAGCTTTCATGCTTCGCTTACCTGTGCCCAATTCGAGAAAACTTGGCCGTTCCCACCATACGTCACCAACTCCTGAGGAAACTGTGCGACGGCTGGATCCAAATTATTGCAAATCATAAGCATCACAGCCTTCCCCTCTAAAATCTTTGCGGGGAAGGATTGGATGGGATAAGCCTTGACTGCAAATCGTGGAGTGAAACGATACATGTAAATATGTCCATATACTTCTAACTCTCTTTCGAATTCTGCTTGGAGACAACAATGAAGTTTTTGTGGAAAATAGCGAAGGGCATTCGCAACAGCTAACTTTTTTTCGCCTGAAGACAAAGGAACCTTTCTTACTGGTGCGTGGGGTACGCCAGGGTCAATAAAGTATTCCGTCGGAATGGGATCCAAAGGGATGCCTTTGGTGAGTTGTGAGAGAAATTCGTATTTATTCTCCATCTCGAATAGCAGATGTAATTAAACTGAATAGCAAAATGTGACATAAAAGTCACAAGATGAAATAATTTCAAGATGAAGACGAACTCTTATTGGGGGAAAATATGGGTGTGTTACATGTGGCGAGGGAACAACTTTGTGATAACCTTCACGCCTCATTTGTCATAAATGACAAATAACGAAATGCTCATACTCTCTCACATTCATAAATAGTAGTCTTTAATCACTCATGTAAACGTGTTCGTAAACAGGGATAATTATTGAATCATATGAGCTTTCGTGTTGGGATATAGTAAAGCGCACTGATTGATCTCTCCTCGAGGAGATCTTCGACGTAATTATTGTTTGCATGTATGGGAAATGACAATCTAATCTATGGAACTTCAAAAAGTTGAGTAGCTTCGCTTCAATAATTTCCTATAGTCCATGCGAATTATATTGGGGTCCATTTGAAGCAGAGAATTCATTTAATATAGATCGCATGACATATTAGCTTATATTTTATGGATGATCTTACAGCTTCTGGATTATCCAGATTGGAGATGAAATCACGAAGGAATTCTTCGCCGATATCCTGTTCAAACAAAGTTAAAGCAAGACGCATATGATTGAAATATTAGTGCAAATCATATGACTATATGCACAATTAAGTAATACATATTCTTTGTACAGCTCTAACAACTAATTCAGAAAGCTCTCCCATTCATCAACACAAAATACGGAGAACGAAGAGTGACCATTAAAAGTGATTGTACAAACAGGTTGTCTCTCCCTTTATAGTCCCTTTTCCAAGCGCTCCAGAATTTTGATTTTGAGTATTGTCTCATGGCCGTACAAAGCTGACATGTTCGAGTAGGAATTCTCCTGCTCCTGCCAAGAATTTCAACAATATTCCTAAAGCCAATATGTTTTACTAAGCGAAAAAACATTCAGATTTTGACATGAAATCCATACTGACAATTCTAGCCCTATCGTTCTATGACAAGTTTAAAAGAATCTTTGGTTCGGATAGAACTCTTTAATTGATAGACTATAAAAATTAGTTTCAATACAAGACTAAACTAAGGCATTCAAGATACAATACAATGCAAGATAATGCCAACCTCCCACAAGTTGAATTGCTCCTATCAAAAGTTTCTTGAATTTTATTGCATTTAAGTCTAATAATTTACTTTGACCACACTAGTATCTTCAGTTCCAGAAGAATTAATGAGAAGCTCTGCAAGCTGAATGAAATGAACGAGATTTGATTTTTAGTATTCATCATAAGTACGAAACTAAAGTATGTCACAATCGTCACCTTATTTGTCCGATATTATCTGACTGGAAATAAATAGGATTTTGATGATGTGCTATAATAAGTATTTTTTGGTGAGTGGACGCCGATCCTGCAGCATAGATGTCGGGATCATTTGTATTGCCACGATTCCATCCTTAAAGAATACAAGCTTCCGAAAGGGCTAGACAGCAGAGTAATTTTTCCTTGTCCTAATCTTAACCTTGTCAATTGACTAAAATAGCTTTCAAAGAAACAACATCCGCAGTTACCGCTAACTATCCCATCGTCCACAGGTCTGTAACGGTAACAATATAGGGCAAAAGTTGGAAAGAAAAGTTCCTCTTCGTCATCGACTTAAAGTGGGCTTGGGCTCCTTTCACGAGACCGGAAATGGGATTACCTAAATCAAGTTCGAAATGCGAAGTTAGAAAGGACAAATTATCGCCAGACTCTGGTTCGAAATGACTCTAGCTC
>JAHZNA010005169.1:0-13105 GCA_027743935.1 Sinodicranocentrus sp. ZH6 | reverse complement strand
CGAGTTATATGTAGAGTTTTGAATAGAGTTTTGAAAACCCGAGGGCTATATCAATGAAAACTCTAGTATTGCATGTCGGCCCAGAACGTTTTTACAACTCTGATTTTGCATCAACAATGATTGGCATTGCAATGCCTGGTTTGAGCCGAACTAGCCAAAGTACACAACATGCCCATTATAATTGTATCAGGAAAAGGTCTTTAACCTGAATCCACAGCTAGCTGTCTCTTACTGACTCATGGCCACCGTGAGAACAAAAAAACTGCTTATGGCTTCTTAATAAGATAGGGTACAGCTATATGCTCTAGGTAGTAGGTTGTATGCCGTATACCACATGGAATTATCATCAACAATCTGTTGTAGACAAACGACTTTTGTAAACACATTCGCATTTTATTCGCATACAGAAGAGTACGGATACGGAATCCTCGTTTTAGGTCTGTAGGAACATGTCATGTCTTACGAATGTTTGTGACTTGAAAACATGCTTTGTCACTCATTATATTACTCATTCACACCACAAGAGCACTAGCAGTGGTTGTATCTTACGGGTACCGTTATATTTACTTCCGTTTTCATCCTGTGCCGTCTGTATAATATGCATGTTGTTATACTGCAGCTTGGAGAAATAGATTGAAAACGGGAAAACCACTAGTTTGACAATGTTCATTTTCAAGATGTTGAAATCTGCACGTTCATTTTAAAATGATTACATCCATTCTGGTCCGAATTTCGTTGACAAAATTTAAAAAATTCGCTGACAAGTTTCAAATATATTGGTATTGTGATGGTATGCCTTGGTCTGGCTGGTTTTCGGATTTTCAAGTTCAAATCTTTAATCACCAATTTTTTGAATGTAATCTCAAATCTGTTGTGAGAAAGAGAATGCAATCAATAGGCATCTGCAAATAAAACAATCACCGTGAATTTTTTATTGTTGACATATTCCATATTAAAAAGTAAATTAGCACTTTATCTAGTATCTAGGTCTACTTATGCACTCGCGTTTATTTTTGGAAAATATTAATTATGGTTTAATTTAGGGTTTAATTATGTATAAGCAAATAATAGGTCTACACAATGAGCAAACGACAAACCTTAATTTTAAATATTATAACATGAGAAGATTCGGTTTTTAGGTGGTAATTTTATTATTAAATTCCTAAAAAGCACAACAGAAGTACATTTGTGTAAATGTTGTAAACTATTGCCCAAAACCTACTTTGCCTCAGGTAATTAATTAAGTTTAGAATCTCATAAATTGTTATTGTTCCATATACATCTCTATTTAAACGTAAAAAGAAACGTCAACGTCAGGCTAAACAGGTACGACAAATTTATTAGTCTAACATCTACAAATATTTGCACGATACATTATTAAACTTTTAAACATTTGACTTGCAGTTATTTTTATGTACACTTAAGGCTTTAGATAATATTTTATAGAAAACATCGCTATCACGGTCAACATTTAACATACTGGTTATTTTTTTAATTTAGCTAGTGGGTAAATACGTCTGACATGACTAGGTAATTATAGGTAATTTGGGGTTTCCCAAAAACTTTCTTAAGAATTTCTACCAAAAACTCTGGCAATGCATTACTAATTCAATAAGACTGTCCTTTATTTATTTAACAATGGAAATTTTATTCTATATACTTGTCATAATAAACATCTTGACTTTTATAATATAATGTTCAAAAGCGTTGAACTGAATAGTGCGCGACGTCTATGTGTGTATAAGTATGAGTATAACTATGCAATGTTTTCGCCATCATTATCCAGGCCCAGAATACATAATATGTGCCACCACCACCAGAAAACCATTAAGAAGCTATAGATTTTGCAAATATATTCTTGGAGCCTTTCCAGACAGGTACTCTTATCTTATCTTTAGTAATATTTAATATGACACACAAGATGTATATCTAGGCATAATTCAAAGTATGGTCTCAATATGACTATTTTTAAATTTTGTACCATACAAGATTGGATGAATAACTTTAAAGAGAGTACTTGTTTTGCGGTGGTAATTAATGGTTAAATATGAGTTCACTAAAGTTAAAAAATTCTCGAAAGATAAATTGCTGTTTAGCAATAAAAATTAGGATTTCAATATGCTTAATAGCACAAATATACCACATCATTCATTCTTATATGTTCCAATGAATTCCAATGTTATAATTTTACATCTAAAATATTCATTGTAACATGAATCACACTCAGGACTAGACATATACTAATGGCCCTAAAGGAAATCAGGTACTTATAAAAAGTCTAATATCTGAAACACTTTACATCAAGTATGCTATGTATGTATGTATTTTATAACTACTTTGAAAATGTAAGTACTCATGCAGATATATAATTTTCGCAACACGGGTCGTTATCGTTTTTAAGGACTGTATTCGGATTCTGGTATTGGACTGCTCGTGTCTCAAGTTCTCTACATACGTTCATTAAAACTTGATGGATCTCTCTCATGTTCCACTTTTACATAATATAATCTTTTGAAACTACTTCTACGTTGAAGAGGTTGAAGTATGCAACCACAAACTAAGTGTACACGTGACAGTTAATATATATATTTCGTTATCTTACATTTCTTCTATTTTCCGTTCCGTATCCTTTGTAAATATTAGCAAAGTTGATAATAAATATGCTCAATATACAAGCAAAAGAGGCAACTAGCATGTTTGATTTGAGATCTGTGTAAAATGAAATAACAAATACAATCACCTAAACCAATCAAATCTGGATTTAGAGAGCAGTTACAACGACGCCATTATCCTGAACAAATGTTTCATTGACGGAAGCTTTAGTCCCCTTATCGGAGTAGCTTGATTTGCGGAAGCTGTTTTGGGGGTTTGTAGTAAGTCGATTGCCAATCAGGTCCCCTGCTTCATTAGTTTGGACGAGAATGGCATTAAAATTGTTTTGAACTGTTAGTAATGCTTCTGACGTACAACCATCCCCGTCTGAATCATCAATGTCAGGAATTAACTGAGATACCGGGACATTACATGCCAGTGGAGGTGATGGTTGGTGAACGCTGGATGGGAGCGCAATTGTACTGCGGGTAAAACTCGTTCCAGCAGTTGTCAACTCAGGACATGTGGTCCCAGCATAGGTTGCTGATGTCATTGGAGCACTTGGCTTTCTGTGCCGTCTGTATGAGCTCCCTTTCCTCCGTGGGAATATAGAATTATCTTGGTTTACTGTGGTATTGTTGAAATCCTATAATATGGCAAAAGTCAAGGGCATATCTATCAGTTGCAAATTAGGATAAATCCATTAGAACTGCACGATATGACGTCATGCAAACACACTAAGCTACTCGTTATCGCTTAATAAATGTTTGGGCTAAACTCCATATGATTTTATTTAATGGCTCATAGAACACCAACCTTGTTTGTTGCACATGAGCATGCTTTCTTGAAGCTCTTCCTGAAGTTATCTGATAGAAACGCATACAGGATCGGGTTCATCGCAGAGTTGGAATAACTCAAACAACCAGCCAAGAGGAAGATAATCAATACAGTGCCCGAGTGGTTGACTTCATGTGGCATGAAAATCAGAGCCATCTGAAAGACGAATGATTTTATTAACATATTTGATTAGTTGAGTTTTCCTAAGGTTTATATGTTTGCTCAAGAAATTGAATTGGGTCTTTAAGGAAAGTAATATGTACCATTGTAACATGAAGCAAACATTTTTCCCTACCACTTTTCCCATTTACCAACTTTCCAATCCAGTTTCTCGAGTAGCACAATGGATTCTTGCAGTTTATTTAATCTCACTGAAATCTTATAAAGGATGTGGGTAAATGTGATATGCATCTTAGCCACATACATTAGTTCTGAGTATTTCTATATATATTTACTCAAGCTCGTTGGTATGAAGTGAAATTGAAAGTAGCAAATACAGAATCTAATATGAAGTCGCAGTAGGAAACGCAGAAAAAAATATTAGTTCACTGTTTAATGAGTAGATTCATTTCCAAAATAAGTATTAAAAGTCTTGGCCAATCAGCAGGGCATATATTTTAAGAGGAGAGGAAACTCGTAAAAGTAACAATTTGTAAGCAAGATTTGCATGACTATACCTGTGTTGCCCAGTATGGAGACCAGCAGAGGAAGTAGACAGTGATAACGGTTAGGACGAGCTTGGTGACTTTTCGATGCGATTTTTTCCGCTCCCTTGCACGACTACTTTGTTGCTGGATCTGCTGAATATCTTTGTCCCCCGAGGTTGCCCCTGATTTGTTCGAAGACTGAGGTTTCCTCTTGGGTCCTACAGTTCTCAATCGTCGAATGACCAGGATGTAGAACATGAGGATGAGTGTTAACGGAATCGCAAATGCCAGCACAAACGAGTAAATCATAAATATCTTTTCCCCGCTCATTGTTGACGACTCAGGCCAGAATATGTTGCAATTGATCTGGAAATCATGGAAGTAGAACAGTGGCATTTTGCATAACAAGATAAATCCCTGTGAAACTGGGTCATGCTACTCCGAATGCGTTTGGAAGGGATATATTCGAGTTTAATTAGTTTCTGGAGACTGCTTAATTTGTACGAGAGGAAGATGGATATATTTACAAATTTGTTGGAGCTTTCACTACATTACATCTTGAAGCGTTTACATGACATTGCACTATGTTGTAATGAATCCCACAACTTACTAGTAAAAGCGACCACATGCATAAGCCTCTCTGTTGTGAGAGGGCATTCATGCGGAAGTAGGTACTCAAAGTAAACGAGACTCCGGGAAACATGAGAATCTTCATCTAATGCGAAAACTGATCATCTTTTTTTATCAAACCGGAAGGCGATGAGTAACCAACTGGAAATAAAATCCCGGAGGTGGAAAAGGAGTGAGACAACGTTCATAAAATTTTATTACAAGATGTAAAAATAACCAGGCTACACAGGAATTTTAGGATAAAGCTGACCTGTGCTGGGGAAAAGTACAGAATAAATAAAGTTTTTCTTAGCCAACCCGGTGCTTCTTCCCAGTCACAAACAAAGACGTGTGTGTGGAAGAACTTCCATGTAATATAATTTAATTGTCGGTGTAACCTAAAGAGACCCCATTTTCTACTACAGAGTTAGTATTACTCCATGGAATTACCAACACGTTTGTCTTGTCTTTCTTTGAGCTTTATGTAAGGTTGCGTGAAGTATAATGAATATTATGTTTGTACTTTATTCACACTTGGCTAGACTTACTTCAACTTTATGGTGTCGGTATATATGCTTTATTGTTACATAGGGCTTCACTCTTTGTCTCGTTCGTTTATATTTATAAACAAAGCAAGTGTGTGGAATTGAGGTCTGGATGAAAATTGCATCTGTTCATTCATTCATTTTCTTCATGCAAGAAAGCAAGAAAAGGAGGAAACGAGGAGAAAAAGTTTTTTTCTTTATGGTTATTATTATTTATATTGGTTTTCCAATATGAAGCACACGTATCGGTGGGTTCCTGTTCCTACTCCTCTGCATGTATTACTACGTAATGCAATGATTACACTTCTAATAAACTTTCTCCTTGGAAGAAAATCTTTTTTCTCGTTATGTATAAAATACGGTTAATTCATGTCACGAATATTACAATAATCAGCTCGTATTATGACCAACATACAGCTCAGAAAGTGGTTATTCTCACAGCTGGACTTTAGAATGGCGAGTTATGAGCTTCGTGGAGCACTATCTAGTTCACAACTTTACGCATTGCATAGCGTGCATAGCTTGGATGAACAATGGAAAGTTTTCTAGAGTCCGTCTAATATGTATAGGGGTAGCCAAAGGAAAACTTTTAATTGCCCAACACAAATAAAAAAATCTACAAAAGAATTTTACTCAGAAACTTCTTTTTTCAGTAGCGGGTATTATTAGACTTTGTGCTGTGGTTCTCTTATTATCTTGACGAGAGAAAGTGGAGGAGCACTCCATTGCTCGGAAATTTATTAGGACATTAAGGTCGTCGTTTCGTGAGCTCTAATAGTTATACATATTCAACTCCCTCTCTTATATGGGAATACGTACAATCAAGTAAATCAAATGTTACTCACTCACATGAGATAGTTGTGGGCATGCAAAACTTTTCCTAACATTTCTTTTAAATACATAGTTCTCAATTCTTTGTGGGGCACAAAGAATCAGAAAGAATAGCATTAATGCATTTAATGTACCATTCGGCATTTTTAAAATGACCTGATTCACCTTTCATGAGAGATCAAAGCAAACTAACGAGGTTTTCTAGCTTTGTTAGTTTTCAAGAGAAACAGTAAAACTTTGATAGTTTATTTGCCTTACTGGTGAGTGAGCTTTTCACAAAAAAATCATATTATACAGTTCATAAGTCCACTAGGTATAATTTATATCGTCTATCATTGTCAATGCTTCTTGTGATTTTTTTAGGCCACGCGACTAACTGTAAGTGGACGACATGCTACAGGAGGATCTATTACATGGCACACAATTAGAAAAAATGTAGTTATTTAATTTAAGCTATATTTACCAAACTTATTTTTCCACCATGATTCTAATATCATGAGTCCTTTTATCATGCATATTCACTCTTTTAAAACCCACCAAAACATTCGTTTATACAATATGAGTAGTTGTATTAACTGTCATTAACATTTAACCTTGAATGGCACTCATTTTACAAGTAACCTTTGACTTTTTCTATTTTTTTCACATACGATACTCACCTTATTGTCGAGTTCCAGGGTGTTTGCATACATGAAAATAGGTACCATAAGTAGGGCTGACAGAGTCCAAGCCGTTAGTGCAACCACTTTAGCGATAAGTGGTGTCCGCCATTTGGGTGCATTTATCGGATGACAAACTGCCAAGTACCTATCAAATCATTAATGTAAACTCATTTAAAATTCATGAACAACATGCTTGACAAAGAGTGCTTCATCCAACATAAGCCTAAAAAAGTATAAAAGATTGAACTTCTTCAGTAACCCATATTTTGACCCATACTTTTACGCCTTTGCTATTCCGTACAATACAAACATCTCTACAAAGTTTTGTTCTGCTGTGGGTAACCATACACCATACATGTACGAATATGCAATTTCCCCCTAACGTCTGCCATCTCAATGTCACAAACGATTCCTGACTTACCCCATTCACTTATATTGCGTCGTTTTCCAGCATCACATTATATTACTTTACTCTAAATAGATACATGCATAAAGAAGTTCTACTGTCGCCCTTTTCAAAATGTATGCACAAGATTTTTTTTCCTTTCTGTGAATACTCCTTTATAGATTGCAGTTTAAAGTATGCCCATACATGTCCCAATATTTATGTACATTACAACTACTATTCCCCTTATTGCTTTTTCCCACCAGGAAAGCTAATCTTTCTTTACAAGAAGACGGAAATTCTCAGGGAAGAAAAAGGAAAGCAGCTATGACTGTGAAGCCGACTTTGCTAAACTGCTCAACTTATTATTATTGTATTTGCTCAAAGAACGCCTCTTTCCCATCCTGTTCTACAAATAGCTATAAGCACATATTTTTTATGGGATGAAGCTCTTCCCCTAGAGAGTTTGAGTTTGTGAGACTAGTCGAATGTATCCTAGAGCTACATTCTTACAATTAGTATGGGGCATACTAATACCAAAAAACACTTCCCTGGTGTGTATCTGAACAAAAGAATGATATTGGCTGTTTTTACAGCTTTAAATATGTATGTAGTAGATAGATGCATTTCCCGTTACCCAAGTAAAGAACACAATGGTCAATGATGAAAATAGATGCTACTTCCTTCCCTTATAATAACCAGGTAATAAACATAAAGCTTGGCCCATATAATTTTCCATCTCTTGTCCATTCTTAAAAGTAGAAACATGTATGTATTTCCAGACAGCTAATGTTTGACTTAAACTTAAACTATAACCTCACTGGATACTAGAATAGATAGGTAATATCTTAAAAGTCTACTAGGATCGTTCAAGCCATATTTTTGAGTAGATAGTTCAACTTCTTTTATTTCTGACAATGCATCTTGTGATATCAAAGGGAAAACACTTTTTTTCTGGTCTACTTCCTTTCTCATTTATGTTTACGCTTTCTTACTATGAAAAATAAACACAGATGCTATTGAAAATTTAAGGAAAGAATTTTCAAAGATTTGTTGTCTGTCAAAACCTCCGTACATTTATTTTTCAGAGAATTGCGGTTCGCCTACAGATAACTTTGAAGTTCGTCAGCGGATCAAATAAATTCTACAAACTTTGTCCCTCATATTCCGATTGGGAAAAGGTGCTTTCACAAATACGCAATAAATTTGAAGGGTTTGTATCTGCAAGGTTATCCTTCAATTTGAGTCTTCATAAAAAATAGAACAAAGGGAGTAGTAGTGGTGCTGAAGATAGCAATTATATAATAGAAAACTATCGTGCTTCATAACATTCTTGTTATTTCAAAGCAACTCTATACATCCATTTCAGTTTCATGTTTCCCAAGCGAAACTGGAATTGTTTGGTTTGGCATAATCTTTATGAGAGCACCCGGTTCATGGATTATTGAATGGATTATCATTCATAGCGTTAGAAAGGATTTTAAGTTATACTTTCACTCCCAGCCGTGGAATGGACATGGTGACAAAATTGCATTGTTTTTATTCCAAGTGCTTGCTGCAGTAGTGGTGCAATGCAACCTAGGAAAACAAGAGAAAGTGGAAAAGAGGAGACTGTAGTCTAAAGTCTACACCGGTGCTTTTTATTATGATGTCGCGAATCCCTTTTCCATATCATCAAAATAATGTGTTTGGTTAGTTCCCTTTGAGCTTTAGCCTCGAGGAGCGAAGGGAGTGTCTCTACGAGAGCACGAAAGGTAAATAAAATACGCAATAAAAGGGGAAAAGTCATGCCAGGAATGGAATTTACATGCAATGTTTGGGAAACACTGAGCTATAAACGTAAACGTATGTGACATCAGAGGCATCCAGGCCAACACAATTCCATGTAGCATTATCCCAGTTTAAGCTGCAGGGATGCAATTCAATGACGGCATTGGTTTGTAATATAACAGGACAAAGAAACCTTGTTAGCTTTCCTCAGTTAAGCACAGGGCGTACACATGTTATGAAACAGGAAGAATCGCAATTATCTTCGTAGCAAGATACAAAGGACAAAGGCTCTTTGAATCCTTCCAAATGAGTGTTTACCCTGGTCGAAAAACAAATCGTAATAAACTCATTGAGTCAAGTTGTTTTTTTAACTTGGACTTTCATTATGAACAATGTGAGTTTTGTATAAGAAAGAGATGAGATGAACCGTTTTTTTTAAAATTTGAAATTCAAGTTCCGCGAATTTCCATGTGTATACACTAAATTTACATGGAAAATGGAAAGGATTCTTTTACAATGCAGGTTTCAAGTAGTGTATAACTTTTAATAAAAGGTAAGTGAGCATGTAAACTTTATGGATTGAAACAAACCAGACATTTTCTTTGACAACCCTTCTTCAGCTTCCTTCAGTACACTCATCACTACTTGGACAATAAACGGAGAAAATGAAAAAAAGTTGCGTGACCTTCCACCATCAACCTTCAAGTGTTAATAAAACTTGTGTCGGGAAGTTCAAACAGAAGGATTGTTTTAGGAACCGGCCTTGACAGTGATATAACCGTTCTCTGAATCTCCTTTATATAGGCTTAGCTCCGTCTGTTTCATTGCTATATGCTTTCAACTCGGTGAATTTGCATAATCACAGAATTAGAAGTACACACGGAATGTTATTTGATTTGCCACAACTAAATTGGTGAGTTCATGCATCTGGTATTATGTATAAAATTACTTTTCCTACATTATTCGCTAGGTTTGGCAGTGATCTAACAGTAGCACCAGCCTCCAAATGATAGACCCTTAAGTATTAATTTAAATTCATGGAATAATTTCAATTGTTTCATATACAAATGCAGAAATATTCCAAAGTTTTTTTACAATTCAAATTGGAAACTCAAATTAACCCCGTTCTTTTGATATTCAAATTTGTTCTTCTGTGAAATACTTAAATAATTGCCCCATTTAAAATAAACTATTGCGGCAGAACTCATGACGCACATTGAAACTTTCGTTTTATCGCAGTAAACTACCTGTCAATGTCATAAACAACAAAAACCATATGATCTATTTATTTATGCATCGTTTTATAACTCCGATTAATATAGTCATCAAGCTTTCGCATTTCGGTCTACCAAATCTACACATTCATACTTGTAAATTTGATTAATCCCACCGCTTTGAAAAGGTTGTATTGATCTGCTGCATACCGCATTTGATGTGGCTTCCAATTGCGTAATTTTGTATGCATGCGGTATTCGTATTTTATTCCGCAGTAGTTACTAAAAACCATGTCGTAAGACTCGTAAGCATCTCCACATTTCCCAATCCCATTTTCCCTTCCCCAAATGTCCCACACATAATGTCAAAGTATTCATTGAAGTTTTAATTTGAAATCAAATAAGTTCACAAACTTTGTCCATCAGATTTATGCAATAAACCATAACAGGAAAATAACTGTACAAGCAACTGACACCACCATGGAGGTCCATCAGGTCCATGGTAATTTTCCTCCACTCCAAGCATTGTTCTGATGAAGTGAAAGCATGGATCAGAGGGATCTGAAAGTATTAGATTGTGTTCATCTTCTGATCCAAATGTCTCCCAATAAGAACAATTGACCCCGTCGATGTCCATGCTCGAGTTTACTTCATTGAAAGCCATGACGAGGTGCGGATTGCTCAGATGGAGGCAATTCTAACTCGGGGCGTTATTGTGGTATGTTGAGTAGTGTTTATTCTTCGAAATGAAGTTTGCCAAAGACCCTCTGTAACACAAAAGAGGTAAATAAACAGCCTGCTTATCGTTAGTTCGCATTACCATTCCAGTACAAAATTGCTTTTCATTTTATGAGAACGCTAGACAGACAGAGAGACAGAAGTGAACATGTAAATATCAAGGAGCAAAAAACCCTTAATCGGAATTAGAAATATTAGTTTTCTTTTAAACTTCCTGTAAAATTTTGTAAACAACGAAATGGGTTTTTCGACAGGAGACTAGAATATTCTTCATTGTTAAAGAGATCATGACATGGTCATTAACATTCAAACAATAGCTAAAATACGCATATAGAGAATTCTACTGAAGTGTTTGAAGTCAACACTTGTCTAAACATAATTTACAATTTAGATTTATTATTAGTAGACATTTTTGGCTATTTAGAGGATATACTTTATTTTAACACTCAAGCTTTCGTTAAACTTCCTTTAACATTATTCGAGAGCCTTTAGTATTAGATTTATAATTTTATAGGTAAATGTTTTACCAGGGTTTGCATATAAAATCACTGCCGATTTATTTTTATTAGTGGTAAATGTTCACCGTTAGTGTTATGCCATATAATACGACAAAATTTCACGAATATCCATGCATTTAAATGCAAAGTATGTTCAGGCTATATCTGAAACCTGCATTTCCATTGATAATGGAAGTTTGTGATAGGATTCAAAGGGATTCGATTTGACGTTCGAAGCCCGTTACATTCCCTCATAATGAAAACTTTTCATTGATAAAAGTCACAGAAACCCTACGAATATCGTGCAAATCTAGACTTCCACGCTTCCACTCGTAATTCAATATTAGATGAGGAAAACTGTTTTAATTAATGTCGGCAGGTTGACAGGGAAAGTTGTTCATTTGACTTTTGTTAGATTTAAAACGAGCTCCACCAGGCTAGTTACTAAAATACAGTTATCATATCGATGACATAATATTAATTAAAATGACTGATGGACTGCCCAAAGTTTCCTTACACAACTCTCCGAATTGATTCTCTTCACATTTAATGCAATAATATATCTCCATGTCGGCAATTAAGAATGAGTGAGCCCGAGCCCGGTCTTCGCACAAAATTATTCTCAAATTACTCGACAGTCAAACCAAACCCATTAAAGGAAACTTATTCTACCACAACGGAGGAGAAAATAACAGATACCGAGACGAAATTAGAAAATACTGTCAACGAAACTAGAAACATACATACCTACCTAGAGAGAAAGAGGGCAAATTGTTGTTTACTACCCAAAGCCTCACACAGGTTGACATACGTTGCAAATCCAATTTCCAACCAATGTTCTCTCATGCCAATCGTTTTCCTCAAGAATCCATTGCGGATTTCATTGTAAAGTCAAAGAGTTGAGGTGAAGTTGTTTTGCTAGTTTATTGTTGGAACGAGAGCAACCGCAGAAATGACAAGGAAAGTGTAATTTTACCATCTACGAGAAAGAAAACTTGGGAAAGCATTTCCGTACAAGTTGTCTGACACTCTTGATGAGAGTATCTTCTTTCCCTGTTGGTTTTGGCAAGTAGAAGAGTTTTATTGTGCTTCTGGACGTAGAATGGAACGCATCATAGACTTCAACTCAATTACTCTCATGTTTAATCTGATTTTCCTGGTAAGAGTTAAGGGAAAAGGAAACACTGAATGAAGGGGCAAAAGCTGCTCCAAGGTAAAGACTTATTTCTCCTTCTTATTGCCTTAAATTGTGTGTACGGGAAGAGGGAAGTTTGAATTTATGAGAAAATGCATTCTTGCCTGCTATTATTCATGTTGTCTGCAAACTGCTCAAGTCGATTTATGAATTACGAGATTTTCCTCGGTCCACATTAATTTCTCTTGAGGAGAAGATCCCTCGTAGACTTTCTAACTCGCTCACTGTCGCCCCTAGTTCATTGACAAGTTTAGGTAGATACTATGATACTGTCACTCCAGATGTTCTTGCGAGTTTTGAGGTCAGTGACATAACTCGATATGAGAGCAGGCATACAAGTCGCGATAACTCCTACTGACAGTGAGCCTCATGTGCTATGAATTTAGTAAAGTACATTAGATGCGACATGCTCCACTGAAGTGTTCAAAGTGAGGACAAGGAATCAATATTATATTAGCACACGAGGACAAGAAGGCTGAAGGAAGTTGGAATTTTTCTCAAGTGAGGAAACCTGGTGAAAGGGAAAGTTGACCTTACAATTTTCCACCATTGCTATGCTATGTATGCAGGTGGTGGTTGCCTA
>JAHZNA010005168.1:0-12443 GCA_027743935.1 Sinodicranocentrus sp. ZH6 | reverse complement strand
CCGTTCCCCCCGAGCACTTTCCTCCCCAATGCCTCCTTCCCCCTCAACCACTTACCTCCCTGGCATCGTTCCCTCTTGCGTTCTTTCCCCCATATCCATTTCCCCCTTCATTATACCATCCGTCATTTACAAACAAGCTGTCCAGGGCAAATTTAGTACATAGGTACACTGGGTCAGGACCTATGCCGGGCCAAATCGACCGTCCCCCGGGGGTAGAGGGACGGGCAATTTTGTTTTTTCTTATGACAACATACGTTTAAATTTAGCATAAGGATTCCCTAAGTCAAGAGTAATTGTTATGCAAACTTTAAGTTTCATTGGTCAACCCGCGGGGGGTCAGGGGAAGGAAGTTAGAAAATAGGTCGCTTCCTCCTGGCTACGTACGTCTACGGATTTCAACGGTACATATAAGTACATTTGGTCAAGACCTATCCTGGGATATTTTTTGGGCTAAATCGGCCGTCCCTCGGGGGGGGGAGGGTTTTTTTTTCTTATGAAATCATGTGTTCAAATTTAGCATAATGATTATTTAGGCCACGGCGAATCATTATGTAAGTTTTCACTTCCGTCGTTTTAACCCCGGGGACAGGGGGAAGAATAATGGTGCAAAATAGGTCGCTTCCTCCTGTCTATGTACATCGACGGATTTCTACGAAATTTAGTATGTAGGTATATTGGGTCAAGTGCTATAATAGGATATTTTTTAGGCCAAATTTATCTACCCCTCGGGGGTAGGGGGGATATTTTGTCATGTATATATCCTAATTCATTTTCGCTACCTTACGGCCAGCTTATCTTAGAACATGCATATTCATTCATTGCAGAACTTTCATCTACGTATTTATGATTGCCTTAGTTTATTGCATAAGGTGTTCTCTCAAGTCTATATGATTTGTTGCTTGAAAGGTGTAATAAAAACAAATATAAGACCCGATTGCAATCGATTGTATGTTAATATAAAAGATGCCATGTAAAATAACTTTAAAAAATTGGAAGATATTCAACGCAATTATACAGCGTGTGAGGTGCCTATTAATTATCGATAAAGTTCGTGTTTAAGTATAAATTGAGGAGTATACGACATTTGATAGCTCGCAAAAGTGTTTGAAGTGCGAGCTTATAAAAACGTTTGCGTCGTCCAAACGGAACAAAGAAACGACCCGATTGGGTGTTGAAAAAATTAGCCATGTAGAACAACAATGAAAAGTAAAAAAAATAGTTTTTGAAGATTTAGAGAGAATGCCTACTGGGCGATATAGGCGATAAGTGTTCCCCACTGGGAGCATAGGGTGCTCTATTGGGTGCATAGGGTGTTCAAAGGGTCGAAAAAGATACAAAAGCAGCCATGTAGAACAATAAGCAAAAATAAAAGAAGTATTTTTAAGGTTTTAAAAAATTAATAAGCAAGGCATGTAAAACTGACTGCATGTGGTGTGGTACTGAAAAGTAAAGGTATACTTTAAAAACACGAAATAGCCAAGGAGATCAGTGCTTTCTGATGCATTTAATGATGAGGAATTCAGTGGTGATAACGGTTTCCGCAAACGCGTTACGGTTTAATTAATATTTACAAATTATGTACTTTACCATAGCAAGTTCCCATAGTCATGTTTTGAAAAATCGTTTTGAAATGGCAGCCTATTTGCTATGGGATTCTCTGAAATACGATTACTTGGGTGGCTCCAGAAAATTAACAGTTGAGAAATTTTACATGATGTAAATTGTAAATCTGTGTCATTATATTAACGAACTATAAAAATATGTTATAAAAAATTTCAGTATACATTACTGTGGGAACTTGCTATGGTAAAGAAAATACCGAATTTGTAAATATTAATTAAACCGTCACGCGTTTGGGGAGACGGTTATCACCACTGGATTTCTCATCATTTAATACGTCAGAAAGCACATATGTCCTTGACTATTTCGTGTTTTTAAAGTATACCTTTACTTGTGAGTGCATAGGGTGTTCTGCTAAGTACATAATGTGTTTACGACCTGATTGGGTATTCTATAGAATAAGCCATGTAAAACCACTAAACAAAATAAAAATTTCGTTAAAAAGTTTTAAAAAAGTTATGAGTATAGTAATGGAAGGTGGCTTCCCTGCTTTATCAGCTCGCAAAAGAGTTTGAAGTGCGAGCTTATGAAATCGTCTGCGCCGTCTGTGTGTGTCTGTCTGTTTGTCTGTGCACATTTTATTCGTATTTTTTAACTTGATTTAGTGTTCTAAGGTCCAACAGGAATTTACGAAACGACCCGATGGGGTGTTTTACTGAGTACGTAGGGTGTTAGATTGTGTGTAAGTAGTGTACATTGGAGTGTAGGGGGTGTTCTACCAAAGGCATAGGATTTTTTTGTCTCAAGTCCAAACGGAACAAAGAAACGACCCGATTGGGTGTTCTATTAACTGAGATATTTAGAACAACACGTAAAAACAAATATTTTGTTTTTGAAGATTAAGCAAGAGTTAATGAGTAATAGGTGATTCGTGTTTCCTTATGGGTGCATTGGGTGTTATACTGAGTGCAAAGGATGTTCAACTGAGTGCAAAGGATGTTTTACTGAGTTGTTAGGTTAGATTGTTCGATTAATGTTTGAAGTGAGATTTGAATATTTTATTTATGATATGTTGTTAGGTTAGATTGTTCGGTCTAGGTTTGATGTGAGACTATCGAATTATGATATCTTGTTAGGTTAATGTTTGAAGTAAGATTTTAAAAAGTCTTATTTGCGATCTCAACTTGGTCGTTTACAACGGTTTATTTAGGTTGATAATTCAATATTTTACAAAGATTTCTAGGTACTATGTATTCAATTATCGTAAATAATTTTTGTATTTTAATTCTTTTGAGGATTAGTCAAAAGTGGGTAATGACGAGGCTGAATTTGCTTATTCCATTCCACTGTAAAAATAAACAAATAATTAATTTTTTGATACCATTGTATGTCTAATAAATACCGAAAAAATTTGCATACGCATTTCTTACTCTTAATTCGCTTGACATTCGTGATGCTTTGTTGTCCTTCTAAAACCAGTTTTTCGCATAGATAAAAATGCCAGGTTGTGCAGCTTGTTGTTGTTGGCATATTCCGTTTTCCCGGCATTGATATTGTGCATTTGGAGTTTATCGTTTTATTGAAACCCTCGTCGTCAACAAGCCAGTAGATTTCATTGTAGTCATAAAGGAAAGACTTCTCACCTGTTTTAGGTTTGTACCACTCAGTATTATTATGCCTTACCATTCGGTAATTTAAAGGGCATACCAATACTCCAAACGTTTGCTGCAAACAAGGAAAACCCACATATTACATAAACAATACATTCTTAAACTAAAATTAGCTTGCAATCGCTTGCCCTTAAATCGGGACTATATTATGTCTAGGCTTTTACATGTAAATGATTCGCCAATTAAACTGCAAGCCAGAAATGTCAAAACAGAAATAAATATAAATTCTATGAACAAAATGATTTTTTAGGCAGGGACAGCAAAACTTTGCTCTTGAAATACCAGTAAAACAGTAAACGAAGAAAGATTTTAAACTACCATAAAGACAAATATATTTGATGTAGAATAAATCTGGTAAGACTAAGTGGAGCTCGCAAATATTGAACACATTTAAATTTCTCTTCAAACATTAACATAACATCAAAGCGTATAACATTTAAATCTTATTTGTAACCCTAAGAACTAATCGTAACTATAATTCCCTATATGCCCTTATTAGAACATCCTATGCACTCACCAGCACACCACATAGAGTCAGTAGTACATGCTTTGGATTACTTGGTCATTACTTCCTTTAAAAACTTCAAAAACGAAATCTTAATTCTGTGAAGTCGTTCTACATTGCACATTTTATAGAACACTCAATCGGGTCGTATCCTTGTTTCTATTTGACCTTCGACCAAAAAATCTTGTGAACTTATGAGAATACCCCGCGCACTCAGTAGAACACCCAATGCACCCAGTAGTATACTCTATGCATCCAATAGGGAACACGAATCTAGTATAACTCATTTATTTCCTCAAAATCTTCAAAAACGAAATTTTCCTTTTTCTTTGTTGTTCTACATGGATGAATATTTAGAACACCCAATCGTATCGTTTTATTGTTCCATTTGGAATTTGAACAAAAAAATGCTATGAATTCGGCAGAATACCCCATACACTCAAATGTCACTGTTTGGCTAAAATGTTATAATAACGATGGATTTTTTTATTTTTTAAAGGTTAGGTTAATGTATGATTGAAACCTCATCCCCACCTTCTTAGTTCAATGTACTTCTATTTTTTAACTTAACTTTTTTAACTCCTTTGAAAATCACTGGTCGTCAAATATTTCATTCAAACAAACAATTTTACCTTTAAAAACATTAGACAGATAAAGTAACGTTTTTAAAATAATTCGCTTATTCCGATATTTATGCAGAAATTTAAATATTTAACAATGGCCTAAATTTCTGCTCGGGGTACAATTATTAGGCTAATTTGGACTATATTATCGCATTTGTAAATGAATCTCATACAGATATATCATCTAACCTTAACTCGCATTTTTTTCGAAAACAGAAACTAGGGTCTAAGAATCCGACGATAACTAATACAAATTATGTAAACGAAAAGAGTACTAACGAGAAGAAAACCCAATAAAAAGGACTCTCAGTCAAAACTGCTGCAATATTTAATGGAAATACTGAAAAAAGGGAACACCTATCAACCCTTGGATTATATGAAAAAGATTCCCCAACAATATGATTTCCTGTATATGATTTCAACAACCTCTTTTTTTCTTGAAAAGAAAATTACGGAATTAAATCGGAAATATCTGACCACCATAAAGAAACAAGCGCCCCTTATTTAGAATCTTTATGTTTAATGTGACAATCTGTCCTACTGTCTTCAAGTATAATTTTACATAAAATAAATCTTTAAAAGGCTGTATTAAGAGAGCTTATGAAATTATCTGCGCAGTATGTGTGTGTGCATACTCTAAAAAGTGTTTTAGATTAACAATCCGGTCATATGGGACTTCAAAACGCAAATTAAATCTTTAAAAAAAGTGACATGTGCACAGATAGACACACAGACGGTGTAGATGATTTCATAAGCTCGCTCTTCAAACACTTTCGAGCTAATAAATACTTCTAAATGAATTTTTTGCATAAATATTTTGGAGGAAGGAAGATGTGAATGTGGAAGATTTTAAGCTTATGCAGACTGAATATGTTTAGAGCAGCTAAGCAAAATTTGCAAAATAAATGTCGAATTAACCTTGTATCGACTTCGCATCAAATTTTGGTTTCCCTCATAGCCGAAAGGTATTGTGGCAGTCATTTCTAAGCCTAAAGTCAGATTTTTAAAGTATTCTGGCAGAAACACACAGCTTCCTGTAATTCACAATGAAGTCAAGTTGTAATTTACATTCAAGCAAATATTGAAACTTAATTTTATTCTCCTTACTGGTTTCGAAATCGGTATGTTGACATATAGTCCCTAGTCGGTTTAAACAGTTAGCAGGCACATACATGATGTTATTCCAAGAACATGTACTGGGAGAAATACATTTAGGCAATTGGTCTTTCATTTCATATTGCATCATGAGCGAGACACAAAAATCGGTGTCAAGCTTGCTGGATCGTGTTTCCATAGCCTCACTGAAGTTCACTCCAGCCGCCACGTTTGCAACTACAGTGTTATTAACATCCTTAAAGTCTTTGGATGAAGCAAAGTACTTCCAATTGCTCCAGAAGTGTGATACGGTAATGTCTGCATTACAAATGTTTTTATATGTACGCAAAAAATTTTATTAGTACGGAATTGTAATATCAACTTACTTCTAGACCACATCTTTATTAGAGGAATTAAACAAACATCCTTCGAGGGCTTAGGTGAATACATTTGCAAACCAATGCTTTCACAATACTGTCGACTTTCATTCTGAGTCCGCTAAAAACATAGACACGTTACTTATGTTTTAATCAACAAACTTTACAATTATAAAGCAACATTTTCCTACCGGTAACCAATTTATTATGTATTTTCTGTTTCCCATAATCCAATTTCCATCGTGAAAATAATCTTCTTTTCCTAAATTGGTGTTTAGAAAAAGTTATTAAATGTTTATAAAGTTAAAAAGACATAAATAAACGCTATTTTTCGAGATACTAAGTGTACGTCTTACGAACCTTCAGTAAGTTCAAAAGGGTTTGGGTTCATTAGCTTGCAGTCATCTACCTGGGATTCGCATAATGCATGCCTTTTTTTCACTCCAACACATGGTTTTTCATCGAACGTAGTTGTGTGGCCACTAGGATTTTAGGACAACTTCATTACACTCAGAGTCAAAAGCTATGAAAAATATGTATTTTGAGTATATCTCCTATAAGCCTCAGAAATTTGGCTTATATTTATTGTGTGCATCATTAAGGTACAAGCTCGTTTAAATATTGCTACTTTGGCGGAATAGCTTTTTTCCATACCCGAGATATACGAGGTAGCTGAAATGAAGGTGAGTCAAAACCTAAGAATAATTATCCTAAAAGATTAATTTTACGTAATTTGTGGGAAAATTTATAAACTTAATAGTAAGTGACGCCTCCATGGTTAAGTAGTTCTTTAAAAAATACGGGACTCGTGGAGCCTGTCAGGTTTCTTGGGCGCTCAAGTGGCATGTTTGCCAAATCCGGATGAATAGAATTTTCAAATTCATTTTTATTTTTGTACTGATGTTATGGGAGTGCAATCTTCGGGCTAGATCTTGTCCAAATATTGTTCATAAGGCTACGATCAGGACCAGGACTAAAAGTGGGCACATCCATTACCCTAATATTACAGGCCTGCAACCATTCGCATGTAGACTAGCTTCAATGGGTTTTAAGGGAAATCCATCCCGTTCTTCCAACCTTGGAACCCTGATGAAATAAGTTTTTATGAGATTGAATGGTGCCATTTCTTCCTTTTCATTTGGAGCCAAATACACCCCCCCCTCAAAAAAAGTTCATATTCATTCCAAAATCAAAAATTTGAAAACTCATCTAAGCATGTAGAGTTTTAATCATATTGAATGTACATGTGTACTAGCTTCATAACAAAGCATTTGGCCCCTTCCGTAAGTTAAGTCAGCAATAACTGTACCCATATTTGCAATCCAGATGGATTTTTCATCTCTAAATACGACCTTGCTCTGAAGGAAAATTGAGCTGGCATTGGTACAACTTTATATAAATTTGAGTGCCTAGACGTCCTCCGTGCAAACTTATTTCGTTGAGGTTCCAAGGTTGAAGGAACGCGATGGATTTCCCAACAAAAAACTTTAAAATCCATTCAAGGTAATATTAGGGTAAAAGACATGCCAACTTTTAGTCCTGATGATAGCTTTATGAAGAACCTTTGGACGAGATCTAGCCCGAAGAGTGCACTCCCATAAAATCAGTACAAGAATAAAAATTCTATTCATGTGGATTGGGCAAACATCCCACCTGAGCGCCCAAGAGCTCTGACAAGCTCCATGAGTCCCGTATTTTTAAGAACTACTTAAGCATCAATACGTCACTTGCTATTAAGTTTATAAGCTTTCCCCAAGAATTACGTATAAGTTAACTTTAAAAAAAATTTCTTAGGTTTTGACTCAAATATAATTTCAACCACCTCCCATAGTTATCTTGGGTATGGCAAATAGATAGTAGACCCAAGTGGCAATATTTAAGCGAGCTTGTTTATTAATGGTGCCCAAATGCAAATACTAAATATCAGCTAGATCGATAAGCCTTCTTCGAAATATGCTCAAAATATATTATATTCTTAGGTTATGACTCAGATTGTAATGTTAAGCATTAAAAAAATTAAGGAAAGTTTTTGTATTTTCTTCGCCATATTTTGCTGATAAAGCTTCAAAAGGACTTATATTTGATACACACAGGATTTATAAATAACAATTACACTTCAGTATCCTGCATGAAATAGTTGGGCTGCATACAAAAATATCTTCATGTGTTTAAAAAATGTCTAATTAACACCATGAAAACTTGCCAGCCAGCTTAATTTTACTTAGAGGGTATCCAGCTTGCCATGCGTTGCATGCCGCACATTGAAGTGACTTGTGCAAAACGGCATAGAAAGGAATAAGTTTAAGAAATTGATTTTAAAATATATATTTCACTTACAATAATACTTCATTTTGTTCGTGCCAACCAGGCCATGGCAATGCCAATGTTAAGCAATGCGTGACGTTGTCTTGAAAACGGTAATTGTCTTCGTAAGTCATAAATCCCCCAACTCCTATAGGGCTAAACGAACATATTTGAGGTTGAAGTTATGATAATATATTATAAATCAATAAACAAAAGCATACAAAAAATGCTATTCTTCATGTATCATTAAATATCATTAAAATTGAGAAGAAAAAAAATTTACCGAGGTTGCCTGTACAAAAAATTGCCAAACAAAAGTTCACCTCCAGTGCTCCAGACATAGTTTTGTTTAATTTCGTCAAAGCTAGCATCTAGCCAGTCTATTATACAGCATAAATTATAATGCAGGTCAACATTTCTCTCAATATATTTAATAGCAATGCCAAAATGTGTTGCCAAATTACACCAAGTATCCTTTAGCTTCAGAGTTTTAACGATCGGTTCAAGCCATCGGCCCAGAAATGCAAACGTGGTTATATTATTGATCTTGGCTAATTTCATTCCATTAGCTTGGCATTCCTTGTTTGCGTCCGCCCAGTTCAGATAGTTTTCTCTACGAGGAGATTGCACGATATAAAATCGTGTCTCTCCTACTCTAATCCAGTTATCCTTGGTTTTAGGACAAGACAAATTGTTGACTTTGCTCTGGCCCAAACCTAATACGTTGAAAAACGCAAAAAATCCAGACAAAATTTAAGCAAGCTCTCAAAACAGATCTCAAATCATAAATTCACTATCCGTTGCTCCAAACACAACTTAAACTTCTAACTTTATAATCTTAAAAACCAAAAATGATTTTTTACGCAGTCGACTGAACACAAAAAAATCTGGCACTCAAAATCATTAAATCAATTAAGTACATATTTCTAATGTCGGCTTACACGGGTACAGTATATATTCTCAGTATAAGTTTTCTGCATAACATGAGTAAAGATTTGTAAACGACTTTTTAGAGTTAATGAGTGTAGGTTTTAAAAGCTTGTATTGCTGACTCGAGCTTTCGACATGAAACTTGTATTTTTCTGGAGCAAATATTGATAAAATTGATAAGATAGATTCTGGATAAGATGAGTAAAGATATTATTTGCTGACAATTTTAGTTGAGATTAGCCACATTATTAAAACAAATGTGAAAATACACACATACATAAGATCCAAAAGCTACTCCTAAAGCATGAGAATAAAATTTCTTAAAATGTATCGTGCAAACTTTACTCATGATAAATCTCATCGATGGAAATACTTTTAAGAAGCTACTTTTTATTTCGTTATTATGCAATAATATTTTGAGAAACTTACCTTCTGTAACTCGTAACACGAAACACAATAACGATAAATTAAAAATCACCATTTTGATTCATTTCTAAAATCACCATCACTGAATCTCACAAAACATCTTTAAATCTATGAAATGTCCACACATGAATTTTTTCAAGCACTAAAATCATAAAATCACATAAAAAATAATTACAATATTTATGGGTCTACCGTTATAAAAGTGGTCAGGTCTTAAAAAGTTGCGCTAACATCTCTGTCTGTGGGTCTAAAATTTGTCATTATGAATATTAAGTTGAAATAACAACCCGTTCTGCTACGAACCGGACTTCTATTATAAATAAGGACAATCGAAGCCTATGCATATGCATTGCGCATATATAAGTCTTAATACAGCACGTGAAAGCCCACGAATGCATGTGGGCTTGATAAAAATTGGAAAATAAGGCTAAAGGCATAGATCCTTCTTTGTAGCACAGCAATAAATAAATCACTGTTTTATACTTATACATATACTGTATAGTACGTATTTAGCTAAAGATATCAGATTATTGCAATATTTGTTTTGCGTGCAGAGCTGTCGGAACTATCCGGTCAATATTTGACTGCATGAAAGATATTTGAAAATTTAAAACCCGGTATATTACTATACGAAGAAAAATTTATCCGGTGAAAAATTTGCCACTTTTCACTCCATTGCCCAGAAATCGTCCTCGCGGGAACTCAAAATTTGAATTTCGAAGGGGTTGGAATAAAATTTTGTATTTAGGTGTATTTTATCATATAAAAGACGAATCCGAAAAAAATGCCCAAAAATAGCAATAATCTCAACTTGCCTCACTGCATGTAAATAACAATCGAGATTTTTCCAGTTTATAGCTAAGGTATAGCTTTCCAGTTTTCGCGCATTTAGAAATGGAATTTTTTGAAATTGTCTTTTCCATGCTAAAAGGCGCATAAATACAAATTTTCATCAAATTTCAACAACTTTTAAATTAAAAAAAAACTCCTAAGTGGGAGCCATGTCCGGGCAATGGGGGAGGAAAGTGGGAAATTTGTCATCGGATTCTTTTTCCTCGTAATCTAAAACATTTAGCCAAACATCTTTCATATCCTGACCAGATAGGTCCGACGGCTCTGATTGCGTGCTTAAATACTTGTTCGCAAGTTGACGTTATCTGTTTAAACGGTTTATTGCAGGATGAAAGGAAATTTTTACTGCTTATTGTTTGACAATAGACCATTAAAAACCATTTATTAGGCAACGCGCAGAATTCATATAATTTATAATTGTATTCTTGAATAAACTTTTCAAATTGAGTCACGATTCCGTGTAACCTATACTAAATAAATCTGGTAAGACTAAGTTGAGCTCGCAAATAAGACTTTTTAAATTTTCACTTCAAAAATTAACAACAATCTAACCTAACAAGATATCATAAAACTATAATCTCACATCAAACATTAACCTAACAATCTAACTAACAAGATATCATAAAACGATAGTCTCTCATCAAACATAAACCTAACAAGATATTATATGACAATAGTCTCACATCTAATTTTAAACTAACAATCCAACCTATAAACATTACTTCAATACCCCAGGCACTCAGTAGAACACCATGCACTCAGTAGAACACCCCATGCACACAGTAGAACATCCTATTCACTCAGTAGAACACCCTATGCACCCATAAGGAAACATGAATCACCTATAACTCATTAGTTCTTGCTAAATCTTAAAAAACAAAATCTTCATTTTTTCTTGTTGTTCAAAGTTTTTCAGTTTATAGAACACCCAATCGGGTCTTATCTTTGTTCCGTTTGGACTTGAGACTAAAACTCCTATGCATTTGATAGAACACTCCATGCACTCCAACGTCCATCACTTACACATAATCTAACACACTACGAACTCAGTAAAACATCCCATAGGGTCGTTTCGTAAATTCCTGTTTGACCTTAGAACACAAAATCAATTTAAAAAATACGAATAAACTGTGCACAGACACACAGACGGCGACGATTTGATAAGCTCGCACTTCGAACACTTTTGCGAGCTAATAAATCTGGTAAGACTAAGTTGAGCTCGCAAATATTGAACACAATTAAATCTAACTTCAAACATTAACCTAACAACATACCATAAGACGATAGTCTCAAATCAAACATTAACTTAACAATCTAACCTAAAACATATTTATACTAACACCAAATTAAGCACCCCATTCAGTCAGTCGATAGCTTCATACATTCAGTCCAACACATCTTCCATCCCTATACTCATTTTTTAGACTTCAAAAATTTTATTTTGTTTTGTCGTTTTACATTGCTCATTCTGTAGAACACCCAATCGTAGCGTATCTTTGTTTCTATTAGATATTTGACACAAAAATCATATGCAAATAAAAGAACATACCAGGCACTCAATAGAACACTCACTGCACTCAGAAGAACATTATATACACTCAGTAGAACACCCTTTGCACCCATAAGGATACACGAGTCGCCTATAACTCATTAATTCTTGCTAAATCTTAATAAACAAAATCTTAATTTTTTCTTGTTGTTCAACGTTTCTCAGTTTATAGAACACCCAGTCGTGTCGTATATTTGCTCCGTTTGGACTTGAAACAAACAATCACATGTAACATTCAAACTAACACCCGACGCACTCAGTAAAACACCCAATCGGGTCGTTTCGTAAACTCTTGTTGGACTTTAGAACACACTCTAGCCGAAGTTTACCGTATGCACCCAGTATGAAACACGAATCACCTATAACTCATTAATTCTCTCTCAATTATCACGGCATCGAAATGTCCTGCGGACAAAAAGGTAGATTCTGCGGAAAAAGGTACGTTTTGCGGACGAAATTAATTTTTTTTTTCGTCCGCAGGAACTACCGTACCAAAAAATTTGAGGAAGTTCTTGCGGACGAAAAAAATTGTAAAAGATGGCTGACATTATT
>JAHZNA010005167.1:0-10444 GCA_027743935.1 Sinodicranocentrus sp. ZH6 | reverse complement strand
GGAATCCGTCCAAAATCCGCATTATTTAAACGATTATATGATATTTCCGGAACATAAACATGAAACATGAACAGGGTTAACATAATTAAAACAGCTTAAGAAATACACAGTTGAAGCGTGATAGCTGAAGAACATATATATATATATATATACGAGATATAGAGATATAAAGCGTAGAAGAAGAGCGAGAGTAAACAGCAACTCAAGCTATAGCATGTGTGTGTGTGGAATGCTGTGAACAGCAGAAAAAGTGTACACAGAGTACGCAGAGTACACAGGAAAAGCATACAACATCAGGCGTACTTTCAGAACCAACGCAGCTTTTTAAAAAAGACTGGAGAAGAGTAAACTCCAGTCTTTAAAAAGCTAATTATCATGAAAGATGACTCGTATGACATGTTTGTTCAGAAATGTAAGTGTAGAATTGTACTTGATAGACGAAAATTATTTATTTAAAAACGAATGTGTACATATTTTGATATTTTATGTGGCTCGGTTTGTAATTGTAATTTCTTAATTTGGACTTGTGGATCAACCTTCCTAACGTCATTGACATTTTTGTTATTAAACTTAAGCAGAAAATGACATTAGGAGAGTTTCTTGAACCTTACAGCTAATCAGCTGAAAACGTGTTAGGGTGGTAAGAACAATAATTATTGTACCTGTCAACACGGAAATAAAATCTATCTAACGTATTTTCACATTTCTTAGCGTTACTTGCGTTATTTCAAGACACCCAAAGTTAAACAAGTAATGAGGAGTGTCCTATGTGAGAATGCCCGTTTCCCTTTGTTTCTGTGTGTTTCTCAACCGCGCAGCTTAAAGCTGTTTATGACAGTCATAAAATAACAAGATGGGACCAATCCCCACTAGCACGGCGCACGACCCCCCCTGGCACGGGGTTGCCAGCACGTCGCCCCTGCAGCAAGGCATTAGAGCACGGCACCGTGCTCCGGTATTTTACATGATTCTAATTTCTAATGCCGTGCTGTGTTACAAATTTTATTGTTCATAAATGCTCCCCTCCAGCACGGCGATTCCAGATAGATGGCTAAGTTCGCATAGTTTTAAATTTTGATGGGTAAGGTATCTACGTGACTTTATGTGATTGGTTAGGCTAGCATGAGATTTTGAATAAGATGGATTTGTTTACCAGGGTGACTTTATGTGATGGGCGATGTAAAATACCACGGTGCCGTGCTCCAACGCCGTGCTGCAGGGGAGCATTTACGAACATGTATAAAAATTTGAGCACGGTCAGCATTATTCCCATATTCTTAATCAAGACTTAAGCTTAGACTATGTTACCAGGATACGAAAGTCAGCCCCATGCATTTTAAATGGAGCAAATCTTAAGAAAAGTATGAGGTCGAACTTAAGTTTTGATTAAGAATATGGCAATTAGAATCATGTAAAATACTGGAGCACGGGGCCGTGCCAGGGGGCCCCGTGCCCCATTGCCATGCTAGAGGGGCGATGTGCTGTCAACCCCGTGCGAGAGGGGTCGTGCGCCGTGCTGGCAGGATGTACCGATGGGATAGAGACAGTTGCTGTGCGTTAGACGAGGGGAATGAGCAAATGTAAGTAATGTGGGCAGTGGATTTTTTTTGCTAATACCTACCTGGTGCACTACTACTACTACTCCTTAATGGGATTTATATTCTATCCATAATATTCTACATGGGATTTTGAGAAGTGGATTTTGTGTTGTGTGTGTGGTGTAATACTTGTCGTCTGGAATTGGTAGTGCGTACGAGGTACTTGTTAGTCAACAACATCAACTTCTTTGCACTACTGGTCCTCCAGCACTAGTCATAAACAAATATTCATTATTCGGTCGAGTTTTTTAGTTACCCGTTCTTCACCTCGATACTACTTGAGTACTTTTGATACTTCTTAGTAAATTAAGATAAATATTAGTACTTGCCCCTCTATCCAGAAAAATTTGTGGTGAGCAAATGCATTTCCGGTTTTGTGAGGAATATTAATGCATGTAAAATTGAACGAGGTCGTAATAGCTAAAGTAGTTAGTTACTATTGGGCAGAAGATTAATGTAAATAGCTTTGTGCAAAGGGTGGAGGATAAGGAGTAATCTTTAATTGTTTGAACTAGTGGTCAGTTGTCAGTTTTGAGAATAGTCTACTATATCCACTCTATACTCAAATCTTGTCAAGATGACTGTTATGGAATTTTTCGGGTGTACTTTCATTGCCTTTGGACCTCCATTCGCAATGTTTTACTACACTATTTCTCATGATCCAATTCGCATCATTATTCTTATAGCAAGGTTAGTCCTCAATCTACATAAATTAGAAATTAAGAGTTGACGGTTATAAATGATTAGCTTGTTGTTTCATTAGTAGCTGTGAAGTGAATTATTAATCAACTAAATTGATTTGTGTCTTTTTGTAGTGCATTCTTTTGGCTGTTGTCACTGTTACTATCGTCTATATGGTGGGCGATAATTATACCACTAAAGGAGACATTAGTTTTTGCTGTTGTGTCATCAGTATTTTTTCAAGAAGTTATGAGATTTTTGGTGTATTTACTGTTGACAAAAGCTGAAGGAGGCTTGAAGAAAGTAACCGACTCTAATACTTCTTTGGTAGACAACAAACATGTTCTAGCATACGGTAAAATAAATACTTGCAACTTAAAATAAATAAATAATAGCATTGTGGCTAGATCCATTTATCTGTATTGTCTTTGGTATTTAGTTTCGGGTTTAGGATTCGGTATCATGAGCGGAGCATTCGCTCTTATCAACATCCTTGCAGATTCTATTGGGCCGGGTACAGTTGGCTTGAGAAGGGATGGTGATTCACCACTGTTTTTCGTGACATCTGCAATTACAACACTTTGCTTTATCTTGCTTCACACTTGCTGGAACGTCACATTTTTCTACGGAGTTGATAAAAAGAGCTATGGACTCATTAGTACAGTTGTCGCGTCCCATTTAGTAGCTTCCCTTTTGGTACTCTATAACTTGAGCCATTCTTGCTTCTACATGGTTAGTATATTTCAATTAAACTCTATCCTTTGTTTTCTTTAACAGACATTGTTGAACAGAAATCATCTCTACTGGGTAACAATCACCGCAAATTACTTCATACTGGTTATTAGTGCTTGGATAGCTTTTCGGTCCTCTGGTGGGAAGGTTCAGATGGAAGACCTACGAAGAAATGAAGTACCACCGGTTACCTTGAATGTGACAGATTAAAGCCACAAATAATTATGTACTTGTTAATTTTGTACATGATGGATTATTATTTTGATGGCGTATTTTGCATGATGGATTATCATTTTGGTGGTGTTGAATGAATGTAATAATGATCAGATTTTTAAAAAATTAATGATAAGTTTGTATTTACTTCAGGTTCTGTTTTGCATTTCAAGCGGTCACAGGTTACACTTTAAAAGTATTTGAAAAATAAAGTGTATTTTTTTAGAATGTCATGCAGATGAAGAATTTATCATGTACTTGTCGCAAAAGTAACATTATTGTCACCTATTTACTCATTTACGCTCTTTAGCATTAAGTTGACCATTGCGAAAATGCTAATTTATATTTTTTTGAAAAGTAACTGTTAATTAAAAGGGTCGATATATTAAGTGTATCCGGTTATAATAATTTCCTTGGAATAAGTGAAAAAATCAGGAGAAAAGAAAACTTGACAATTATGTCATACTCAATCCGACAGATGAGTAAATGTTTGCAACACTGAACTGTTTGTATTTATTTTTTCGGACAGTGGTCTGTACCTGCCCATATAACTGTATAATTTACTACACTTAACTAATACAATGTAAATGTGGTACTTCCAAAATACATTCATGCTAACTGACTTGTTTCTATTTTGTATTTATGATTTGTAATAAGTAACACACTTTACAATTAAAATGCAATTCATAAAAGTATCCAGTAAAAAATTATATACCAAAATGAACTGATTAATTATTTATTTGCGTGTGATTACAATGATAATTGAAGACCCTTTCGTGTTACATGTTTCGTTTATTTTTGGTGTGATTGTTTATTAAGTTTCCAGCGATACATAGCTTAAAGTAACATTAACGTATATAAGTGCGTAGGACGAGTGTTTATTAACACGCGTAAGTAAATAGGAAAAAAACTGCTCGATTGCACCATAGCCAACAAAATGTTGAGCATTGTAACGTTAAAGAGTTTATTATTTATGAATTAAATTTTAAATGTGTACTTCATATAATGTGCGTACTTTAATGGCTAATATATATGAATTAGAGTGTTAGGTTACGGTTTCAAGAAAATATTAGCCAATGTAATGGTAAAGATATTACAGCTTTCATATACAGGCACATGGCGTAAGTCAGCAATAATATGTAGTTATCCATAGGACTCAAAAATCCTAAAGATTTCCAGATGTAGGACCTTTTACTTTTTTGTTTTTGTTTAAGACTTAATGTACGTACACATTTAGCATTGCTTGCACAGATACATTTACAGCTAAATTTGATGTAAAGCCCATTCATTTACATAATTTTTAACTAAATTACGAAAGGTTTGCACTTGAAATTGCCTTTTTAACCTGATGTTGATGCTTGGGTAGGTTTAGTCAGTACTATGCTGGAAGTTCTCTAGAAATGTTGTGTGCCATAGAATGAGTCAAAGAAGGACTTCAGAGACATTTTCATGAAGTGCTTGTTTTCAATGAAAACTACTTACAAGTATACACGTTTTTTCATGTCATGTCAGCCGAATCAAAGGTAACGAAATGTCGATTCTAATTTTATGCTTAAAACACGAATATGAAATATGAATCTAGTTTTCTGCAAAACTCACACCTTTAATTGAACTAGGATTTGCCATGCTAAAGCACTGCTACGATTCAAAGTGTGTGTTGTGGGGAAATCTTCTGAACACTGTAAATTAAAAAGTATCAAATTCTTTTGATGGATATAAATTCTAAATCTTACTCATATTTTATGTATTTTTTATTTTTCCAAAACAACTTCCGCGAAAATTTCACCTTCTTAATTGTATGGCGTTCGTCAAACAAAATTCTCTGTAAATATTACCTAAACTTAAGTTTTGCAGAGAAAACAAAATTCATATTCGTGTTCTATGCATGGAAATTAGTCAGAATCGACATTATATCTGCATTGATTCGCCTGACATAAAAAAACGTATACTCGTTTATGAAAATCTGCTTTAACACGAAATGCATAATAAATAATAAATAATATCTGTATAATACGAATCAAAACCATTCAACTTTTAGTTCAGGCTGAAGGTAATCAAAAGCGTAAAATAATTATGACAGGTCTTGGAACGACTGAATAATGTTTCATACTGACTTGTTAATCAAAAGCCAATGTCTAAACAGT
Organism: Sinodicranocentrus sp. ZH6; assembly: GCA_027743935.1. Taxonomy (NCBI): domain Eukaryota; kingdom Metazoa; phylum Arthropoda; class Collembola; order Entomobryomorpha; family Entomobryidae; genus Sinodicranocentrus; species Sinodicranocentrus sp. ZH6. The sequence goes on along the minus strand of JAHZNA010005167.1, from coordinate 5,076 downwards.
GTTATGGGTAGCTGTCTTTTAGAAATTCAAATACACCTTGTGGTTTCACTAATTAACCTTTTAACCGACATGTTGCTTTGGAACTCATGATATTGGTGTATAGAAATAAATCACAGAAAGGAACAAATACACAACTTGGAGATTGACTGGTTACAAATAATTCCTATTACTATTCATCAGTACTCAGATGATCCTCCACCTCCCCGTAATACTGGTGAGTGTCCGTAGTTGCTGGGAGCGAAGTGTTTATGAAAATTGCTAACAACAACAAAGTCTCGAAATTGAACTTGCTGGAGTCCTCCAGTGCGAGTGATAGGTTTGGCGGATTTCACCCGACGGCATACCAGATTGTCTCCCATTTTAAAATAGTCTGCATTCTTGTGCGGCATCTTTGCTGTTTTCGTCCTGGCATGATAAATGGAACATTTATGAAAAAAACTACATATGTGAATAAACGTAATTCCGTATGCATAACACCATACCTTTTTCTACCAAGATTTCGACAGTCGATTGATATTTCCTTTTCGGCATCTTCCACCGCTCTCTTGATAAGCGAGGTAATGTAAGGATCTCTACTTGGTGGGACATAGTCTTTGGTTCTGCGTTTCGGTAGCTCTGGATGCAACTGCAGAATGTTCTCATCCAAATAATGCACGTTATCGATCATGTGCACTGTACCAGTTTCAGATAAACTAAAAAGAGGAGTTTTTGTCATTCTGTTTGTTGGCGGTCTCTGTAATACATAGTTGGAGTTTAATGATGCCAACTTGTACTCCTCCATTGGCTTGTCCCACACAATCCTAGACTCAATCATTTTACGGGATGGGTATGGAATAAAATTATCGATTATCATACGCTTCAAAGAAAACTCCCTACAACATACAAAACAAAATATTAGTTTATAGCCCGTGAATTGTAATAAAGTAAATGGAGTGGAGAGGAGTAAAAATGTGGAAACGTACTTTTTAAGTTCCAATAGCACATTTTCCAACTCTTTCATTGTATTTACATGTTCATCATTCAAGGAAGCGATTTCCTCCTTTGTGAAGTACTGCTTCTGGCTTAGCTTTTTCAATTTCTTGGTTTTTGTGTGCAGCTCTGCCTCCAGAGACTCTGCATTGCTTCTCAACTCGGTGGTTGTCAACTCGTTCTCTTGAAGCTTTCTTCGCATCTCCTCATATCTTTCAGTCTGCTCCGCAAGCTCTTGTTGTTTCGCTTGGATGAGCTTCTGTTGCTCATTCGTGTGATCAACGAGACTTTTTCCTCCTGTTAAAACTTTACTCTCCAGCCATTGAATTTTCTCTGCTAGCTTTTTACAATCTTGTGCAGTATTCCTAACTAGGCTTTGTGTTTCATCTAGTCTTCGAAGCAGCTTGTCCCTTTCCTCTTTCACTGTCCGACTGTCATTTAGTAGCTCCTTGCGTCTGTCATCCAATTGGTTCATTATATCCTGAGGCTCTGAGCTTGGGTCGACACCATAAGGGGCAAGAAGGGCTGCAAGTTCTTTAAGTCGTTGTTCCTCAATCTGTCTCAATTGATCACTCGCACTGTTACTACTGGAATCTGAGGCAGTGCTGGATGCAGTGTGTGCACGACTGGAGCGGCTTCTCCCAGTGTGAACTTTTCCTGAAGATTCTTGAGATCGCTGAAGCATTTCTGCTTGTTTTAACTTCTTATTAAATATTGTCTATTGGAGTTTTCTACCACGTGGCTAAAGATATGCTTGAAGGCGTTAGGTATCACACCGTGCTCTTCTTCATTGTCACGTATTCCTACAAGATTTAACGATCAGATGAGATCGGATACTCACAGTTACAAACCATTACGCAATATACGAGTCACGTTCTCTAGCCGCATTATTGAGTCACTTACCTTCCATTGTGTACGTCTTCCCGGTGCCAGTTTGACCTACATAAAACAAATTCAAATACAACATATGAGAATAATAGCTTCTTTTATAATGCATTCGTTTTTGTGAAGTTATGAGCGATTCTTACCGTATGCAAATATCGTTCCATTATACCCTTCCAATACGGAATCCACAAGGGGACGAAATGCATCGTCGTAAAGTAGTTTCTGGGATATTCTGTAAGGTAAACACGGAAACTACCTCATTTTGGATTCAACGCAAAGAAAAGAATTGCGCAAGATTTTTATCTCAAGTAAATTGACAGTTACCTGAGATCATATACAGAGTCAAAAGCAAACACTTTTACTTCCGGGATATTCCCACTGTTCGAATACAAGGAATGCGTTGACGTAGTTGATTGCGGTCGTTTTACGTCAATTTCATTACTCTCTCTATTTATTGTTACAACACTACAAGAAACAAGAAAAAGGTAGTCAAGTCACTAATCAAAATGGATTGCCAGCTCGACAAAAATTAAGTACTTTTAAAAAATTACCATTCATGCCCTTGGCCCACTTCCTTCTGACTCATTGGACGGCACCGAACAATAACTTTTACTCTTTCCGATGAAGATGAAGTGGAGCGTGTCGAGGTCGTTGAGCTACTCATATTAGCCAAAGATGCAGACGATATTTTCATTGAACTCTGATTTAACGCATCCCTTTGCTTTTCCTCGGATTTACTAATAATTTCATTTTGAAGATTGTCATGGTTGTCTACCGAGCCGTTAGTTTCATTTCTTTTTTTGTTATTGTCATTAAGTTCATCCTCCGAAATGTCTTCGTTCTCCTCGAAAAGTTTTCTATCATCCTTTGTCCCAGAGTTACTGTCTCCGTCTATCCCATGAAGCGTATCTAGAGTAGGTCTAATGTAATACTTTGTTGATCCAAGATCCGTCGTATTGATAAACATTTTTTCCGGCGTCTCCAAATTCTTAGAATCTCCATTGTTATCCTCATATTGTGAAGAAACATCTCGTTCTTTGTGATTGTCAGGATGGTCGAGAGGTTCATCCCATGCGGTGGTTGTGGACTTTCGAGAATTTCCAATTTTATCTGCGTAGTTGTCCGCAGATGGTGGGATGATTCGAATGGGTTTTACTTTTCCAACTTCTCTCTGCTTTGATCGTATTTTCAACCCGTCTGCTTTAACCCTATGCGTGTCGGTTACATTCATAAAATTAGAACTAACAATGTCCTCACTATTTTCTTCCGCTAATGACTCTTTGGATTCAAATAAATTGTTGATAACTGCTTTGCTCCCTTTGGTACTCTTATCTCTTCGTTTTGATTGTGAAATGGAGGTAGCCTCCGTATTCGCTGCAGTTACTGGCCGAGGTCTCCTTTGATGATTACTGGACGGATGTCTGGAGGGTTGTTTCAAATGGTCTGGATCCATCGGATAGAGTGCAGGAATATAATTGTGCTTGTTATTTTTGTTTCTTGGCGGATGCTACCTCAGCCTCTACGATGATTTTCCATACGTTTATATAATACTCCCAACAAGTTTTTTTTTTTAGAAAATCAATTGTTGTTTCATACAAGTAGCCAGCTAAAATATGTTTAGAGTAGCATGTTCCTTATCAATTGTCGATGTCAGTCTTCTTGAAGTTTCTACTTATAAATGTTTGGTGAGTAGTGCGGGCGAGAAAAATAGAAGGTTGCTATATTGTGCTCTGGTATTTGCTAATTCACTGTTATTGTATTGTTGACATTTGTTTAAATCTGATGACTACGTACAACGTAGGGACGGGATGTTCAGCCATCTATTCTAATTTTATTTTTTATCGTCAAACGGAAGGACACTGATTTGTTTGTCGTTAAGTATAATTTGATGAAAATGGCAACCTATTCATTTAGCCGCCTGCAATTAAAAAAAATATGACCTTCAGCATTCACAAGCTTTAACATTACAATTCAATAATAACAATAATATCGGCAAAGTAAGCTTACCAATAAAAATGTCATGGTTAACAGTGATACAATAATCTCCGTGTTGAGGACTACTGTTCGAAAATATCGACCATCTATACTTGTACGTTATTATTGGATATCAAATGTAACACAAAAATTTACTTAAACTAGAGAAATATATATGAAGCACGTAAAAAGACGGACAAGACTGATTTTTTAAAACCCCTTCCACCTTCTACCAACTACGGTCCCAAAAACACAGTAAACTTTACATTTGGGTATTTCGACTTAACAATACTCCCACAATAATCAACACGATTCCACTAAAATCAACTGTCACCTTTCTTTATATTTCACGCAAAATACTCCTCCTATTCAAGAAACCAAAGTAATGAATCATTTTCCAAAGAGTTCTGTTGTCCACAATTTCCATTTATTATTAGTTGACCACTAGGACACCATTTTGTCGTTACTTGCGTCACATAGAAAAGATTAAATTGAGAATGGTACGAAAAATCACCTTGGAACTGGGTGGTCATCAAAACCGTACCAAGTACGGAAGTAGAAAGTTTTTCGTGTAGAATAGAGGGGACTTTCTACTTACGGTGAGAACGAATCGATACCCCTCATATGTGTGTACTTATATATATGTGTGCATGAAATGCAATGGCAACAACTGCAGAAAGGTCCAAAAAAAGGTGCCAGCTAGTATGCGGGAATATACATGGAAGAGTGTCAAGGAGCTTTCCTCACGCAGCGGTGAAAACTAAACACTACTCGGGAAGCTAAAGGGGTAGTTTTGGAAAGTTGATGCGGGTAGTCGAAAGATGGAAGGGTGATTTATCTTGAATTTGACGGATGTGGAGGAAGGAGAGGAGGAATCTTTTTCCGACTTTCTGGAAAATCCACAGGTTTCTGAAATTTACTAGTTTAATGAAAAACGAGGATTTACTATAGATGTTGATGGGTAGTTATAATAAACACATGTAAACTGTTGAAAGAAGGTTGCAGTCCGTAATCCGTACATAGATGTTATATTTTTAAAAAACACAAAAATTCCGAGTAGAAAACATTGGGTGCAGTGAATTAAAATTCTAACTGCACATACCTGTCCGTCCTATCATTACGATGAACTATGGATAACACTATATTTATTTCTCAAAAAGTACGATTTCCCGTCAAAATTCCGAATAGTTTGAAAAAACCTAAAATCGCCGATTTAAAACGAAGGGCGCGCTAAATTTAAATTCTAAC
>JAHZNA010005166.1:0-18118 GCA_027743935.1 Sinodicranocentrus sp. ZH6 | reverse complement strand
GCATATCCTATACTCTGCAGAAATATCTTGAAATAATGTCAGCCATCTTTTACAATTTTTTTCGTCCGCAAGAACTTCCTCAAATTTTTTGGTACGGTAGTTCCTGCGGACGAAAAAAAATAATTAAATCCGTCCGCAAAACGTACCTTTTTCCGCAGAAGCTACCTTTTTGTCCGCAGGACATTTCGATGCCTATTTTAAAAGGGTAAAGCATAATAGCACATTTCTCAAATATAAATGCAAAGTGTTGAACGTTGAATTTGCATTAAAATGCAATCAACTGGATTTTACAGACTTTCTGCAGCAGATAACAGCCAACAACAGATAATATTGGATTCAATCATTGCTTGTTTTAAATATTTTTTCAAACTTGTAGAATGCAATAATAAGGACACACAATACAATAGGAGGCTGCGTTGCCAAAAATAGAACATGAAGGTCGCATTGGGCATCTTGGCTAATCTAGCATCTGATTAGGCAGCAACCAAGCCTATTTGCTTGGGCAATGACCAAACCATTAAACATCATAATCAATACGACCTTAAATTATGCTATTATTATTTTAGAAATGAAGACGATGAGATGAGATAATGGATAACGTTTACGAAAGATCCCATTGCTTTCAATCGGGGTTTGTTCAATTTCATTTAAATCAAACATGCAGTTAAAGCACCAAAATCACGCACGCGCAGGCGTCAGACGTACTATAAAATGAGCGTTGTTGTTAAAATTTATATCAGCGACCAAATTTTTCCATCCTATTAGTAGTAGGTCGTTGGTAGTAATTAAAACCCAATTAACAGCGAAAATTTAAGTAGAACATCGGCAATCGTAATCTACGGCTCTATGGAATATGTTATTCCAAACTGAATTTTATCAACCTGCTTCAGCCTACAGACAGCGTAAATAAAACAGTTGAGCTAGGAAGATATATAATATTGAAATGCTATACTATTACTAGATGCAAAAAATTTAAATTATATGTTATCATCGGGATCTACTATACACGTATACTATCAACTACAGTAGTTGACAGTGACCAGAAAAAGTGATTCTGGGACAGCTTCACAGCTTGTATTTAAATAAGCTTCAGGTGTCAGGTTATCTTATGCCACATTGCCATACCCTGATTTAAATCATTTTAATGTTTTTGGAATGAGAATTATAAGCGTCAAATCATAAGCTACAGATGACAGACACACAGATAACGAAGGAACTGCAGATTTTTCGTTTACGCATGGTAATTCCATCGCATCACCCCTCAACCTTCAACTGTCAACCCCACTTCACTTCACACTTCAGATTTAACAAGATCAAGATGCCATGATATAATTCCTATTTACACATCAACAATCAACATACATACGTGCTCTTACTTTTGATTTTAGCTTCGACCCTCCGTCTTACGTCGTTGCCGTAGTAAGTGTCTTCCACTACCAGTCACCAGTTCCGGATTTCCAATTTCTAAGCACTGATTCACTCTTTGCTTATTTCATACCTCCATATATCCTGCGATGACCGTTATTGAAAAGCATTTAACATGCAAATCAATCTTGTACATGAATTGACACGGAATTGCATTGACAATTTTCAACTGCATTATCACACATTTCACAGAAACAAATTCTACCCCAATTAAAATATAAAATCCCTTCAACCATTGCAACTCAACTGTTGACTGTCAACTGTTATTCATTATTATGAATGACAAGTTACAACACAAAATCACAGAAGTTTTGACTAAATAGACAATCAATAATTGATACATCGAAACTGTTCGTCATTTAATATCAATTGACAATAATTGATAATAATAGCGAATAATGATAGCTCCAAGTTCATAATTTAATTCAAGCCTTACACACGCACAATCTCCATGTCAGCATAAGGCAAAGTATAAAATTAAATACAACACACAAACATTAACAACTAACAAATCCTTACATATAATTCAGTCACAAAAGAATTATTGTCAGAACCAGAAAAAGAACTATTTCAATGTTCTATATGATAATACATTCAAACAGTTTGTCCTCTTCCAACGCAAATATTTATCCTGATAGAAAGATTGTCAATATTATTGTGATTAAAGCCGTAATGAATGTTGAACGTGATATAAAAAATCTCAGAGATCCGGATCCAACCTCTCTCTCTGAGAGAAAACAAACCGACGAGCGAATGTAGTAGAGAAAAATGTGTTCCCCTTCCTTTGCCAACAAGCTCCCTCCACATCAGGTTCAAACCAAGCCACCAAGTTTTGTTTTGGTAGCTGCCAACGCTACGTAACGGATTACTTTTCATTTCAGACCTCCTCCGCTTCACACTCCAATGCAAATGTTTAGCAGAAGAGTGAGTGCTTCTCATCCATCAAGATTTGGTTGTTTACGTGAAAGTCAGACGTGTACTGGCACTGGCCCATATGCATGGCATGTTTCTCAAATATGCTGTGATTGAGTGAGTATGCAAGTATGGAACTTGGGCGGTAGGCATGCAGCATGGCATGAGACATGAATGATATGATAAGAATGCGACGATAAAATTTAAATGAAAGTTGAAAAATTTGAGATTTTAGTTTGCGTGCAAAACGCAAAATCCATGTGAACGTTTTCCTTTAAAGAGTCGTTGGAGTTTTTGCTGCGTGAAAGTCATTTTAAGGAATAAATGTAAAATATTTGGGGCTTTAATTCTTGCATGGATATGATATGAAGATGACTTGAATTCAGCGTGGATTGTGGATACATTTAAAATACTTTGAAGTGGTAAACTTTCAAGAACAAGCAACCTATTTGCTTTCCTGTGGAACATTTAATAAAAATAGTTGACTTTCCCGAACATTCTAATCACTTATCATATGCATCCTAAAGTTAATGAATTATTTTTTGTTTCCATGAAATAACGTTTGCATTGTCGTTTAGGTACATACATGAAATGATTTGACTATCGGTTCCTTTAGTCTGATATGAAAATGCACTTTAGCTTGGCTTCATTTATAAAATAAACACAAAACCGTTAATAAAGGTCGCAGTCTCAGAGGAGCTGTAATAATAGTTAGTTTAGTACATTTAACTTCGACGTCGTCAAGAGAATAATTAAATAGCGAAAAATAGAAGCACTAGAATATGAAAACGACTATTTCTCGATTTATGCGCGACAATTTCAAAATCCAATTACGCAATTGTGTTTATCTCCTTTAGTCATAGCATTCCACTGAAATCCGCTGATGTATCACAAATCACATAGTATGTGTTGTAGTAAAAAAAGTTTAGATAGTTTCGAATATTTTTCAAATTCTAAACGGATTTTGCTAGGTTAAACTCATTCGATTCCACCATGTCAAAATTTGTCTAAAGCATTCACACGATTTACGAACAGACAACTGATCGACATCAGACAAACACAATCGGATCATAAAGCCATCAACCACAGGTATTCATCCAATCCATCTCCACTTCATACAAACATACATACATACGACATACGACATCGCTGGTTGTATTATGAAACGGAGGAAGCACCTTCAAGCTTCGTATACATGCATGCATTCCATTTTCGGCGACTTTACAGACTCGAATCGAGTCGAGACGCAAGAAAGCCAACGAAACGACACGGGCTGGCATGGCACTTCTCATACTGAACTTCTAAGCGAGCGCGCGAGCCTACTACAATACAAACGTTTTGGGTTCAAGTACCAGTCTTTCTGTTGTCTGTGCACTTTCCGGTCTACATCTTCGTCAAAATTACATATTTAACAAACTTCCGTTTTGTTGCCCAATTAAGTGTTTGAGAGCTCCTTGATAGGTAACAAGTTGAGAGTGCCGTGTCGCTTTGCCACTGTATTTAGTATTAATTATAATATAATTAAAATAATGCAGAGGATGGAAACCAGAAGTCGTAGCATCAAAACTTCCGTAAAACCCAACGAAGATGATTCGGAAGAAGAACGTAAATTGATTTCGGCCAAATTGCGTGCCACATTCAAAGCTATACTACATAGAAAGTTTAAAACTAAGAAGCCTCTACTGAAAGGTAATCAGCATTTGAATATTTGTAAATACGTTTTCCAGAATCATGAACAGACCACAATTTTAAATATATCAGCGGATTAACATTTCAAGTAGCATTCTGGGTGCGAGGGAATGTCGATTATAATTACTTTTAGAAGCAACATAATAAAACATTTAACTTTTAATGTTTACAGAAGCGAAAAAACTTTCAGGTAAAAATGGAGTCGCAAAAGGTAGGAAGCGAAAGTTGGTAAAAGATCAAGAAATTACTACAGTTGACACTTCCGATGCTGACCTAACAATTTGTTCCGTTGAAGAGGATCCTACAAATGAGCGAGAAAAACGAAAACTATGTGTGATGGTGACTAACCGACGCGTTGACGATAAAATGCCAAAGCTTTCCTCGTGTGTTAAGGATTTTATGAAATTGTGGAATAAACACCGCATTGAAACAGGGTAAACTTTTCTCTTAATTTTCATGTCATGTTTATGTGTTTACTTTTGGTTTAGAGACCTTACATAACCTATGTAAATATTATGTATTTTAGGGGCCATTATCCGGTGAAGCAGGTACATTTGAAAGAAGCATGTGCAGAGTTTTGTCGTCAATACCAGAAAGAACTTTCAGATCGTTATATGTACCATCAATGCATTATTCATTTTACCAACATGTACAAAAGCAAGTTACTCTCTGTGAAAGATTTTAAGGGTCTTCTAGGTACTTTGAACAGCATTGTTTTGAATCACGAAAATGGCCGACTTGTGAAAAAGTAAATGCTTTTGTGAGCCTAGTTAAAGTTATGTTGTATGTGTAAATGTTAATTTTATCTGACTGGTATTATACATCACCTGTGGAACTATTTGAATTTGTTTTAGGGAGTAATTAATTTACTGTTAAAAAAATACTTGTGCTTTTGTGAAAAGTTTAATAAAAAGTTAACTAAAATGACCATGATATGTTGTAGTAATGCTAAATACCAGTAGCTAGTTCACTATTCAGACTACCGAGAATATTCGTTGATTTTTCAGGCCATGAAGTACTATGTGAAAGAACACTTTTTGTTGAATCAAGTTTTAAAAAAAATATAGAATTGCAATTTACTTTACTATGCTTAAGTATCGAACTGGTTACGGGAATAGATATGATCAATTGAAGCAATCCTTTGAAGTTCAAACAAAGGTGGCCAACCCTATTTTCTGCATAATTTGTTATGCTTAATTCGATAAAGCAATAAAAAATGAAAATTTGTCCATTCACATTAATTTATGGTGGTGGGTGACACGCCTGGGTACTTGGCCTAAGCTTGGGGCTGAAGTTGTTCGCATAGTTTTCTTCATGGTTAATTCCACTATGAGCATTCCTCGCCAACATCATATGCATAATTAAGTACGCAAAACAACTATTGGTTTAATTTCATTGAGCAACTTGACATTTATTCAACGTGATCACTGATAAATGTACTAGTATGTACGCATACGCATATATGAACAGCAACTAAATGGAACCTATATTTTTCCCTCCTTGTGAATAGATTATCAATGACCGTTTCATTATTACTACGATGAATCATGAGTTACTGGAAATTAACTCTTGTAACAAATTCAATATGAATGTAAGTAATAATAAACTTTCGTTGTTTATAGACATAGGGGTACGTTATATCCTATCAAGTAGTATACCAAGTAGTTCATACGAATGTAGTTTTGTAGCATAGAACTGATTATCATTTCCGACGTAAGACGAGAGCATGCTTCATAAATATAATAATAATGTACAAATCATGTCAACATAGCATTTTGCTTAAGTATATCAAATCTACGTTGTGTCCAGGAAATTTCCAATGATGTATAATGAATCCAGAATCTCTTATTGCGGTTTCGGTGGTTTTGTTTTTAGAAAACTACGTGTCACAATTAAAATTCAGTAGGTGCTGTTAGTGTTATTCCTCAACAAAATCCCCCAACCTGGTAGATCTTCGTTAAGGTTTGCTATAATTTAAGTTAAAAGATTTATGCATATCAGTGGTTAAGGCCAACGTCATGGTCATTTCATCATGATTCGTAAACTTGATAAAAAATATTTTATTATAATTGTTATCCCACAAAAATATTAACTAAAACTGATCTAAAAGAACAAAATAAATACCATTTCTTCACAATAGGATTTATACATGGCTCAAATAGTGTATGGAAAAGCAGTCATTTTGATTGAGTGTACAGCAATTCTTAGCCGACAGATCATGCGTTGATAGAGAAAAAAATAAAAAATTTACCTGAGAGTACCCGAACTGAATGTAAATGGAAATAAAACCGCAGCAGTATAGTATTAACTGAAAGGTCATGTCAGGGGACACACGCACATAAAATTACAAACTGATGAAACAATGACTATATTTTAAATGTATTACAGTGTAATGGTCACATAACAACGTTGATTTATGACATTATTTTCTTTCAGAATGCAGGAAAAGTGTTTGTAGCAGTGCGTAATTGTCTACAAAAATTGTTTAAGTGCGAATGACGCTGTGATGGTAATAATGCAGGCATGCATACAATTTCTCGTTCTTGATAAATCGACAGAGTGTACAACAATATTTTCATTCAAATAACAATGTTTTATAACGTTCACTATTTTGCATACTTAATCACTACACCGGAAACAAAATCACACAGTGAAATTCAAAACAACAATAAACAAATTTTCCGTTTCTTTACAAAACATTGATACAAATTTTAGTAATTGATAGACAGGATTACCATGTAATCTAATTAGGCTAATTAGGATTTCCATGGAGTAGTGTGTACTGGTTCGACTAATACAGTAATGATTTTATGTATGTAATTTTAACCGTATATGTGTACGTATAGTTTATAAATTTGATAAAATAAATTCATAGAAATGCAACGTCCTTCTTCTTAATATCCTCTACGTATCTTCATTACATTAAGTAGTTAATAAGTAGGTGTGGCATTTGTGAATGTAATGTATGCACGTAATGTAATTATGAACGCATGTATGCTATGCTACTTTATATAAGATTTCAAGTATACATCAACAATATCATGTTTTTGTCTTCGTGTTTTTCAAGTTTAGTGTTCATTCTCCAAGGAATGTTTGGAATAGGATATAATCATAATTCGTTGTTGAAAAGTAACTAAACTGCCAACATAATTGAAATACAATTTTTTTCAAAGATTCCACAGGTATTTTCTCTGATTAACACCATTTTAAATTAACTCAACGGCTAGAAATAACTTTCATAAAAGCTAGCATACACTTTCATATTGCATTCTAACATACACTAATCACAAAGAAACTTGTTGCAATGTTTCCAAATTCCAAATCGTAAAGTATACGATATATACCAAGTATAATTTCACGTGTGCTTTACATTTACTGTAAATTATTTTATATATGGGTCGTCTGTCAGTTGAGTGTTGTGTGTCGAATAATATGACGACGGTGCTACATCCTGCATCTTGGTTTCTAAATGAAAGATTACAATACTTCAGAAAAATCAAACACAGTCGGCCGGCGTTGTTATGTATCTTATACATAAAAGTACTGTAATAGTAGTAATATATAGTTTATCTAGGTATCATACAATTAAGCATCATACCTGACAGAATAATGTGTAAGTAATCAGAATCTACATATGTATTCATACATGGCCTACTATACTTTACACTAAAAATGAACCTGACTTGGTGACCTCACACCGAAGATTTACAATCATCATTATGCACATTTATATTATTAAGTAACTATTTTCACGCATTCAAGACCATATCAATTTTAAATATAGACCAGGCCTAAAATTCATACTTGTAAGATATCATCTCAGGCAGGGTCATCATTCATACACACGCGCTGATCGGATATATGACCTATCATTCGGATCTCATAAAAAACTACGTCACAGAACAGTTAAACGTACCCCTATTACATATATAAAAAGTTATGATTTTTAAGGATACACATACATACAATGATAATCAAAATGACGAACAACTGCCTGTAGTTTCATTTCTGTCATCGCCTAACATAAATTCTCTGTGATTTTTTGCTTTCCTTAGCCTGAAAGAGAATTTTAAAAAACTATTTCCGCCTTTATAATTAATAACTGGCGTTTTACAAACCTTTGGTCACTAAATTTGTTGTGCATCATCACTCATTCACTGATGAATATACATATAAAAACTTTATGCATACATTATGGTTATTCATAGATGAATACTTTTATATCCTGCTCCTCAAAGATTGATCATTTTGTAACTAACAGAACCCAAATACCATTCCATCGCTCAAATAAGAACAAAACTCTACCTATAACAGTAGTAAATCTTATTGTTCACTGGTAAAACTGACAGCGACAAAGGAAAATAACTAAAATGTAGGCTCAAAGGTGATATACGTGGTAGGAAACCAATTGTTTCTCGTAGACGAAGTTCACATGGTATAAATATTCGAATGGTACTTGTAAGTTCCAAATTCATACGAGATTTAATTCTATATTGGATAACACCGTTGTAGTCGATGATTTTATAAAGTTTCTATGAATCGGTTTTGTCGTAGGCTTATTCGTCGAATAATTTGATGAATTGTATCAACAACAACAACAACAACAGAAGTCAGTTTCTTGAAAATTTAACTTGGAGCACTCGTTAATATTTCTCATTTCTCTAACTCATGGAGGTTTCTCATTCTTTTATAGGAGTTAAGCAGACGATGTACAGTTACAGCCGTGCGCTGAGGGGTTCACGGTAATTAAGGTATCTTGTTAACGTACTATTCTACATAATAAACCTCTTTTGATATCTTCACTAGCAGTTTTCAAAACGCATTCGTACGTACAAAATGATTTCATTTCGAAACTGAACATTTATTGTTGCTTTAAATATCTAGGAATGACTTTCCCTATTGGCTCACCGCCGGTGATTTCTTATCGTTTTCTTGAGAGGTAGGCGTATTTCCGTGTGGCGGCCTGTCCTGAGCTGGAGGCCATGAGTTAGATCCGGCACCGGGAATTGGGGAGTCGGCACCAAAAGGTTCAGTATCTAGTGCAGCTGCAGCATCGTACTGACTATTTTCTAGCCTCGTGATTAGCCGCTCATCTTCATCACCAAATTCGCCACCCATTAAAGATGGCTCTCCTACTACCATAACATCTTGCGAAGCAAGAGAAAAGCTTGGACCAGGGGATCTTTTCTTGCTTGTTGCGGGAGGAGTTCCTGCACCTGTTCCAGAAGAAATTGATGCTGACCCCTTGCGTTTCCTTCTCTTTGACTGAGGTCGTGCTGATTCTGTGGGGCGATGTGATCACAATGCATTTGAGGTAATCTTAGGTGATGGGATATATAGGAATTTATAATTCACAAACCTGGCGGAGCTACCATTCTTTGCCATTTTTGGAATAACGTCGTCTTTAAACAATCACGAGGTGACAAAGCATACGCCTTATGTCTAGACATGAGCTCTTGCATCGGCTCCAATATTACACACAACTGAAATATTTATAAAGAAGCATTTCATAAAACTGCTTCTCAGTCAGTTGCCACAAATAAAATTAAGATATGTTTTACCCTGAGAAAATTTAGAGTAGTTGTTGTGACTCCTTGTCGTGTGATGTTTTTGGAAAGTTGCTCAAGCATCGCTGGATCCTGCTGTTGAGCATGCATCGCTACTGCGCTTCTAGGAACTAATTCTCGCGCTGTCCTCACCGCAAAGTGCCAAGATTTCATTCTCATTAGGTCGTCAAAGGTAAACTCTAATATCAACCTACCTTCTGTGCAAACCTATAAAATATAATTTACACAATTTCTTACACTGGCGTAATTAATATTTTAGATCAGATTCCCATAACAAACAAGCATGACGGGAAAACATTGAATATCATGATGAATGACCAGTGATAAAATATCATTAAGTTTTGTCCAGAATTGATTGGCTGAAGCATAAATGTTTATGGTCCACAAATTCAATGTCTATAAATTAAAGTTGTAAACCGTCGCTTTCGTAGACATGAAAAACTTACTGTATCTTTTGAGACCATCTTCCAAGCAGAATGTTAGGGTTAGTGTAGCATCGTCTTCAAAGAACTCCGTCGCAAATGCATCCCACCACAGGTTGTCGCTATCCTCAGTTCGCTGTTGTAGCCTTTTGTTCAGCTCATAAATTCGGTAGTCGGGTTGACCAAAGTATGGTGCTGCTCTTCTGGGAATGGGCATGGGTCTGAAAACAGGAACAGTTGGTTCAATAAGACATGTGAAGAAGAATAACAGACAGAGGATATCGTTTGTGCATGTTGTTATGATTTCTCTTAACAACCAGGTTGTAAGTATTATGAGTGTCAACCAACTAATATTTTAAGAAATTGTGAACTACGCTAGTGATCAACCTATAGAATGCAGTCGGTGTTGGAGGAGGACCACAGTAAAAGGGTTCTGAGTTCCCCCGTGACGGAGGTCCGCCCCCTGGCCCATGAGGCATTGGCCCTGGGGTGGTTGGCGGTCCCATAAGATGCTGTGGTCCATTTGGCATAGGAGAATGTTGCTGCGGTAAAGCGTTATGTGCGGATATTGGTCCACCAGGGCCCGATCTTGGGTCTCCATTGGGACCCAGTGGGGAAGGTCCGCAAGGAGTTCTTGCCGGAGGAGGTGGCCATCCTCCACTCCATGGATCTCCCGAGCTAGTACAGCACGCTGCACACGAGCACGGGGGTGGCGGGCGCGGTTGAGGTTGCTCAACCCATCGTTCGACAACCGCCGGCCCGCCACCCTCCACCACTTTTTCAATGCCACCTCCTCCGATGTACTCGGATTTGAAATCAAAATACTTTTTCGTTTCAGATGATTGTCCAAGGTGATTATTCCGTTTTTTACCCGTCGTGAGAACGTTTCTCACCTCGTGATACACTTTGGAGTACTACGAGTGAACACGGTTCAATAGTAAAATCAGGGAAAGTGAATCGGACTGTAATTAGCGGATTGAAAGAAAAATTTGCTCTGTTTTGTACAAATTTTCCTACAGATTTTACGCTCTGCAGCACTAACACCACTTGTCAATATGACAGCTGTAGCATCACATAGTTCTGAAGAAAGGAAACCGTCGAGTTTCATTTTACCCCACCATTAAAATTCAACGCTAGCTTAGCTCCCTTTCCTTTCGTATCGTACCACCTACTTGCACAAACATGCTTTTCGTACACGTTTCGTTCCAGAAAACACTCTTGTGATTGAGAGCTATTGATGAAGCAGTCAGAAGTCGCTGACTGTTTATCAACTTCCTGTTAGCATTCACTCGTTTAAATACGTGTCCCGTAAGTTGCTCAATTCCGGAATGTATGCGCGTGCATATCGACGCTGCTTACTTCCAATGCAAACGACATTTGCACATATCTAGCTATATACCAACGCATCATCGCAAGGACAGCAAATACTAGGATTTGTAAATATTATGGGTCTAGCGGGGAAAAGTCTTAAACAACTACCTTTGACTTCTCTGTCATGAGTGAAAGGGTGAAAAAATCCTCTGCATGAGAGTAGGACTGTCACAACAAAGTTGTACTATACGACCAATCACTTGACATTATGAATGAAAACATCGTCGTGCAGATTTATGGGATAATTCAAGTAGTGCAATCAGTTTGAAAACTAGATCATTACTATGGATGACCACTTCACCAATTTAAGGACGACTTAAAAAACAAGCAAGATTTTCCATGCAATTCCTTCGACAAACTAATTAGCAATGTTTTCGGTCGGATAGCTAGCGCTTATCAAATCACAGTAAAAATGTTACGTTTCGACAGTCACAGAGTGTGCTTCCTTTTAAAAAAAAATGTACGGATACCTAAGTTCTCTACTGTACTCTAACTCAATATATCATATCACGTACTATCACCATCTAACAAGCTATCACTGATGCAACTTTTATTTCATTCTCATTTGCCAATCTTTTTTTTTAAAAAGATGGCAATTTCAAGAATATCTTTATATAACACCATAACCAACTTTCACCATACGAGCACGGATCACCAAAGACCTTTCATTTTCTGAGTTCAAGACCGCGAGCAACGTCGCAAGAAGGAAACGTCACACGGACAAATTCTTGCATTAGACTACACTTCAGAAAACGACTACAGGTCATGGGTCACATCAAGTAGATATAAACAATAACCATGAAAATGGGTTTTTTCGCAAACAACCTGTAGCATTATAATATGGATGAGAAAGTATAAAAGAGAGAACAGGGGAATGGTCACACTCAGCACGTGGCCATTAAAAAATTCCGGACTCGTTCACAAACTAGCATTCTGCTTGTTAGTTCTCTTCCAGTTCCAAGCACATACACATGAGGAGGGGGGAAAGAGAGTAGTGTGTGAGAAAGAGAGAGAAAGAGTTGAATTTTGTTGTAGTAGCTGACTTTACTCTAACTATAGTTTTTCGAGCAAGTAAAGTCTCCATAGAGGCGGTTTGTTGAGGTGCACTGCACACCACGGATACCCGACACACACCACACACTCATCTTATTATCGTACATAGTCAACACAAGAATTGTCCCACCATCTGCATCTTCTCTCGGCTTGTTGAACGAAGGTAAAGAAGTATTGCTTGAGGAGAAGCGGCCTTCGTCGTAACGAAATAAAATGCGAAGGAGGATGTAAATGGGAACAGAGAGAGAGAGAGAGAGAGAGAGTAGCCCGGTTCTACTACTTGATTTTACTCGCTTTTTCCTGCAACACCGACCCATCCGTATAGTTACTTACACCGTGATCATCATCATCGTCATCATTTTCGGTGCACAGTCAGTCAGTGCATTTTTCTCTACCGAGAGAGTGGTGGTGGTGAGTAGGGAAACACATATATACATTTAGTCACACATAATGTAACGTGTGGTGGAATAAGTTTTTGCATTGCTCAAAAAGAAAGAGTGAGAGACCTCTCTTCTCCCCATACAATGCACTATCTCCGTTTTGGCCGGTCGTAGTTTTCCACCAAAATGTATGAACAGAGAAAACTTTCAGCGTTCCAGTCAAAAGGAAAACGAGAGCAAAGTAGTGAAATTCTCGTACGAGAGAAATACATATACTTGTCTGCATTTATAGCCTGGGCACACAGAGATAGCTTAGACTGAGAGATAGAGAGCTCAGCTAAAGCCATAGACGTAGCTATTCTGTTCATTATGAAGCTTTTGACTCTCTCACTCTCCAGTGTGCTTTCCTATTTGTAGTCAGGCAGGGCTATGGATTTTTCCACCCACGGCCCCTTCATCCATCCAAAGTATTTACGTAAAGCTTATGAGTACTATCTTCTAATACCACTTTTGCCACTGAACATACACCATGTGTGTGTGTGTATGTAGCGACTCTACTTACGCGGACTTTTCTCTCCGTTTTTTGTACTACTTTCCTATGGATTCTACAATGCTCTCGGCTCCCTGTAAGTAACACACATGTTCGAGAAAAGAAAAAGCATGCATGTACATCCATTACACACATGCACCCACATATGCGGAATAAATGGAACAGGGAACCTCATTATTGAACATAAGCCCCCAACGAAAGCTAGAATAGAGTGAGTCAGGGAAAGAGAGAGCAAGGAAAAGACGAAAGAGCAGAGAACCTTTCCCGTATCTACTTTGGTAGGACAGCGCTCATATAACCAAAGTATTTCCAAGAACATACTACACGACCTAGTAGCTTTTCCCATCTAGTCACAAGCAGGCTGAGGAAAAAGGTGGTAAAATTCTGGCAGAGTGCAGTGTATTGAAAACATACATGATGCTATAGCTATCTTTCTATCTTTATGAATTAATATAGTTTTCCACAAAGATCTTATACTTGGCAAGTGTATGCATGTAGTGGGGAATGAGTGTGTAGCATTATTTTTTCAGATACAGTCACAATACTCTGAGTAAAGTATATGAAACCAAAAAGTAGTTTTAGCGGAGGAAAATTCTAGTTAGACTCATATGTAGGAAATACTTTAGACTTTTACCAAACGCAGCAACTCTTGAACACGACAAAGTCACATGTAACAACAGACACTTTACATGTGTAATGTTATGTCAAAGTTGTTTGCATCTAAAAGAAATCCGAAAATGTAGAACTAGAATGAGGTATAACAACAAGAAAAAAAACTACTGCCATAGAAAGACAATCTCACAGCATGATAATGACGATGATCATGCTCCCATCATGCTACTCATGGACTCATCGGATACAGCGAACCGCAAACCCCTTCCCCCAATCGTAGTACGCTGTTCTCATTTCTCAAGATGATAATGATGATCACCATCATCACCGTCATTTTCTTAGTCATCATCATCATCTTGGGCATCACCATGAAGGCTGTTAGTCTGTTAGAGAGTTCAAAACATTCTTGATTCTATTTTTCCATAAACTGCACACCGCTGACACTTAAGCCTGTGTGTTCACTTCACACAAGCTTGCTTGGTTTCTTTAATACTTCTCTCGTGGTACGCAAAGCTGTTATGCTAAAGTCATTAGGAGTTGCACGAGGATCGAGACAAATGCTAAGAACCTTATTATGACTTTTAATCCGCATCTGCAAACTCGCCTGGAGGCTATCACATGTTAAGTTGGTCGACAGAATTCGCATCATCCGCTTTACCATACCGGTTGCGAGTTTTGCTTTGTTTTATGATGACAACTGTATTCAACTTATCGTCAGTCAGACGAAATCTTTAAGACTATCTTCATCGAGTACTTGTGAAAATGAATTAAATGAGTGAAAGCACATGGGAAATTTACGGAGAAAGTGTCATTCATGGTTATGCGATAATATACTGGTACCCCTAACGACCACTCCAATTTCTTATAATGACTCTAGTCTCCGCAATCATAAGTCACAGTAATATCAATGCATAACTTGAGGGTCTGCGTCTACAGTGTCCTAAGCTGCTTCCAAAAAAACACAAAAATCAAAGAGAGTTGCGTAAAATCTCTGACGTTACCACAAGCACAAGACCACCGTTACGAATGTATGGAAAGCTATAAGCGTACAGTTCATGCAATATACCTAACTAAAAAGAAGTGCATCCTTATACCCCGGTTCTTTTCAATAGTTGTTACTGCGTCCTGTTTTTAAAATCTAACGAAGGCTTACTATCTCAACTGGGTAATAGCATTAGGATTTTGAAAAAGATTTCAACTTGGGGCATTGTACCGTGATCAGACAACTGCTGACTGCCACTTTCTAAAGCAATAGCCATGCAAGCTTTTCCTATCTTCTATTGAATACAACATTCACGAGAGTATTCAAAAATCCATACTATTATAGTTGTATAAAACTATATATATTATGCATATACATTGAAAAGAGAGACGCAGACGATGCGATGCTTTCCCGACTCATTTAAATACAAGCTCATGGCGTCTTCAACAACAAGCTAAGGTCGGACGAAATCATGTCGGTCGATATCTTCCTTTCTCATACTGTAATGCTTCATTTTCCGTTTCATGCCATCATCCACACACAATACCTACCGAATTTCCTATGCCAAAAGTTATGTTACGTAGGACGAATCTACATAATATAAGATATCACATGTAAAGTGTAAGACGAAATGCTTCGTGAATACAATGCCCGACGCATATATTTTGTGTTTATCATCATCATGCACAATATTTCATGCATGTGATACGTGTGGGAAGAGGGAGAGCTTTCTAGTTGAAATTAAAAAGAAATGAGGAAAATCTGTTTTTGTTGTTGTTGTTATTGATGATGGCACATGTACGATAGACAATTCACACACTTAAGTATTAGTTGCCATCAAGTCGATAGATGCATGTCAAACACACAAAGGGTCCAATACTGCGTAGGATATTTCAAATTCAGCGAAATTGTTATATACTTACTTAAAACCAACACTCATGTCAGGCTCTATATACTTCACTATGAGACGCATAACTAGGCTGAAAATGCATGCTGTTCAAAACCAACGCTTAAAACGTCAAATAGAAACTCGACTTTTAAAACTTTCTCACCACAAAGTATCCCTCTTATCAATGTGACTATTGGAAATAACGAGAAACAGTCGTGGAAGATTACAAGGCTGCTTCATTAGTGTCAACTTCAAACTTCAAACAAAATATTCGGTCGTACTTCGATCGAACACAACAAATAAATAATGCACTGATGTAGCAGAGAAGAAAGGTTGTCGTTCGTATTCCAAGATTTTAATTGATTTTATGCATTTTTCGTATGCGTGTATGTATGTTCGCATAATTGATTTCATTGAAAAACGTGTAGCTTTCACCTGTGTAATAACTCGACCTCGCATCCTACAATACAATACAATACAATAAAATAATATATTTCAACAAGGAAACTACAATAGATTGTGCTAACCATGAATTAAGAAAAGTCGGTGAGTAAACTGACGTTCGAAATGTATGAAACTACACATTTTTTTTCAATGTTTCCGACAATTAGAAAAATAAATGCATATTAATCTACTAACGTCACCTTCACTGGAAAGAAATACAGTGAAAAGTGAAATTATTAATAACAACTGAAGGATTTAACCAATACATCATGCACGGGGGCATGATGACACTCATAACATCAAATTTTAACTCGACAGAGTTTGTTGAAGGGACACAATAGCTCATTATTTTTTTGTGAAATAGATTTTGTAATCATGGAATATTTTATTAATCTACCGATGCCCCAAAAATATCAAGAATGCCCTAGTAGTATGCCATAATAAATAATACAACTGAATTTGAAATCCTAAACTGGATTTTTCTCTAACATCATTGGCATATGTAGATAAAGTGTGGAATTAGTCAAAGTTCAAGGCTATCAGTTCATCCGTTATATTGTTATTAATGCAAGAGAAATATAATACAAAGAAAATTAAACTGAGAGGCGCGGAGGCAGTATGTCTCGTCCAAAACAACATTTTATACTTTATCTACATCTACTCATATGAAGTTCAGTGGAAAAGCACATGCGTTTTTACAGCTGGCAACCTGTTAGCACTGCCAACCGCAATAAATTTGTGTCCAAACCCGACGATGGTATTACCAGGCACGCAATAAATAAAATGCGGTGAATCCTAAGGGGTGCAGTTGATCAGGAAATTAGAGTCGGGCAACTCAATGATCCTGTCTCCACAAATCGTGTCTTCAAAATTAATGATCATATCTTGACACAGTAGCAGATGTACAACATTCATCGCAGTAGGGTTGGTCACGGCTTTGGCTTGAGTTTCGAGTGAAGGATAGGACAGAGTGAACAAACATATCACGGATGATTACACCTTTAAATGCAATGCAAAACCACCTCTCTTGACTGATTGTAAGCGTGAAGTCAAAAGCGTTCCCCTTAAGTGAATCACAAATATGTATAGCACTCGTCAGAAATAATGCATGTGTTTACTATGGAAATTACGCGAATTAAGTAAGTAAATAACGGAGTACTAGTATGTCGGAAACCAGTAATGATGAAAGTGCTGCAAATCCTTAACCACGTTATTTAACAATTGAATTGCCGTGATTGTCAGCTTACACCTACTATACAGGATCTCTGTAGGCTTATATCAACCTACTACTGGTTTCTTGTTATGCAAGTGTTACAAAGGAACTCACCACGTGCTTATACTCTCTAGCCCTAGCTCTCTCTTTTCTTTCTCTGAAATTCCATACGCACACACAAAGTTGACTTGACAGTATAATTTGTTGGGTTAGGTTTACCTCTCCTATTTTGCGTTTGCATATGAGGTCTTGTATTGGTTTATTTCCAAATGCCGTTTGGAAAAGACAAATAAATGTTTTGTTTTCTTATTTAGGTATGTCTACGAAAGGTATTCAATGAATAGAAAATAAATAAGCGATATTGAGTGAAATCAGTGAAAGCATCAGTATGTTTCAGATTAAGACAATTACTCTTTATTCCCAGACCTGTGACGATTCACAGGATTAGTGTCCAAATGACAGATAACCGTATTTGTGAGACCCGCAAGACATTTCCGAAAGTGATTAAATGTTACTTTCCGCATAGTAAAGGGGTGTTCCAATAGATCCGGTCTGAACTCGAGTAGAAATATCACCAGAACTATAAGAGATAGCAGAAAACCATTATCG
>JAHZNA010005165.1:0-16897 GCA_027743935.1 Sinodicranocentrus sp. ZH6 | reverse complement strand
GATATATTCTACGAAACTTAATAATTAAAAAGCATTGTGATTGTGACTTAGTGACACTGTCAACAGTGTCAACGTCAACTGTGTAGCAATATGCAAACTTGCAAACTCGGCAAATAAAGGCATTCACTCATTCAAGTGCAAAAGCTGGACTGCATGCCAAAATTGCCAAAACCCATCAAAACCTGGTTTTATACGGCCAGATTTCACCCAAGAAACGAAAACGTGTAAAAGCAGTGCCCTAGCTACCTGTGGCTCGTAGTTTTCTTTGTCAAAATCCTATATTTTACCATTTAGTGTCAACATTCAATTTTTATTTATGCACAAATTATCTTGTTAAATAACTTCATACTTTATTTATCTAACATTAAAGTGGTTTTTGCTTAGAATCCGCAAATAAATGGCCTAATAGCTTGCTTGCAAATAAATCCGCCAGCAAGATATCTTACTTTTATTTGGTGCCTACAAATTAATTAATCTTATTATAGTAGAGATAAAGATAAAGAGGAACGAACATTTCACTGGTAAAAACATTTTGTGGTGTCTCTTGTCATAGTCAATGATGTAGAAGTAAGTTCAAGTTATTTAGAGTTATGTTATGACTAAATATGGAAATACAATCACGCATTTGAATTCATGAAACTGAAAAGCGAATATAAAGTTAACATATAGCCCCAAGTTTGTCACCGTTGGAATAAAAGGACTTCCAATTGAGGATAATAAAATCAGGTAACTGTTTATTCTGGATCCTTCTGAGCGGCTCCGAATCCGAAGGATTTACTAAAGCAAATCCAGATTGGATTAAAATATGTTCTGGAGACTAAAAATGAATTCTCTACAAGAAAAAAATACTTGTGTTGTGGATTATGGGGTGGGATATTTCAGAAGATGTGGCACAAAGATCGGGGGAATGAAAAAATTATGTTGTTTTTTCACATTTCAGGTAAATTGTTTTGCATACCTATTTATGTGTGGAGCATAGCATATCAATATCCGTATATTTACTCGCTTTGCACATTTTGGGCTATTCAGTAAAAACAAAAATGATCTGCACTTTTTACTCTATATATTAGCGACGAAATATGGACTGTATGCAAGGCACATCATCACTTTCTGAAACATTCCTTTAAAGTATTTCTTCATTGGTATTTATGCATATTTGAATTAAAGCTAATTAAACTTCATGCAAGTTGCTTCCAGTTGAGGAAGATGATTTCAATGCTCAAGCAAGAGATACAAGGGATAGCCAATGCTCATTGAATTTCATTCAGACCATGCTATTTCCACACTCCTCGTCTATTTATAAAACATGAATTGCATTTAACAAGCACAAGAATGAGAAAGGGTGACCACACTAATGAACTTCAATTGACCAAGTCATGAGCACAAGTTCAAAGTCAGAAGCAGGCTGCAATTTTTGAGTATGTTTATTCACTTGCTTCAAGACAGTCATGCAGTTTGCAGGACGGAGAAAAATACATACTTTTTATGAATAAAAATGATCCACAAGGCTTCTCAAGTTTTTCTACTTTTTTTATTAATTTTTGAAGGGATAGTTGTGTATGGTGGGAATCTTCGAACATTTCTTCCTTATCATTACGACATCCAGCTTCAACTCACTTTTGGCTTTGAAACACATGCTAATATTTCGATCCCAGGAAAAGTTCGAATTTATGGAAGGAAAGAAAATAACTGTTCTAGAATTTTTCTACATGCTTCTCACGTCATGGATATTGATATTGAGTCTGTGAAGGTAAATGAAAAAAACTGATAAACTTATTTCAAAATAATAATTCGTGCATTTTTGTTTCATAGGTAAGGCAACTCACCGGAGGGAAAGGAATTAATTGCATTCTGGAGATGGATGACGTTGTTCATGATAAGGTGAAGCAAACTGTGCAAATAACATTGAAAGAAAATGTTGAGGCTGGTCACTTGCTCAAAATTGAAATTGGCTATGCAATCTACACCAAAAGGGAGAAATGTCCTTGTTCCGATGTTGGAGTTAAACCGGCATATTTTTCCTCCAAAAATGATTCAAACTTTGCAGTTTTTGGGTCAACTTTGGAGACCTTTGGTGTCGTACATGGCTCCACTGCACAATACTTGTTTCCTGTGTTGAATGAGGTGCTTAATCTCAACTGTAAATTAGTTATGATGACTAGAAATTAGCTAATTATTTGTTTAATTGGTTCCAGCCCGGTCATCAAGCAACCTTTCAGTTGACATTAATCAGAAACTCGAGCTTGGTCAGTGTTTCCACCACTCCACTGGAATCTTCTACTCCACAGTAAAATGCTATACATTCAAATGCCAACTTTTAAAATTCTAAAGTCAGATTTTATATTTAAGTCTGGAGCATCAGGAATGGGTTATTGACAAATTCGCTCGTACAGGAATGACCCTCCCGAGGTCTATCTTGTTTGCGGTTTTCTCTTCCATGTATGAGCCACAAGAGGTGTCTATTGACAGCAAGGTTGTCAGGTTCTATCAAATATTTCCCAACGGAGACAAACCTAACATTACAGGGATGATAAGCACTACTTTGAAATTGATGGACTTTTTTAAATCCTATTTTAACACTAGTGGAAAGGTTACCTTCCACAGTGTGAATTTCCTAGTCGTACCTCATCATTTTGGAGCTCAGTAAGAAATCCTTACATGCTAAAGCTTATGAACAAATAAACAATATAAAACAATTAATTTGATTTTTTCCATAAAAGATTTGGCGACTTGGGATTTCTCCCCTTTGAAGCAGATCCTGAACTTAAAAATAATCACGGCATGGATTCTCTCGGTAAGAAAGATCAATACACCTGTTTTCCTGGAGGGATGGACAGATTAAATTTTTTATAAATCTACACAGCTCCAAGGATTGCCAATCTCTGGTTAGGTTATCAATCCTTCAAAGACATGAAGCTCCATCGAAACTTACTACTATACTTGGCAACTATTGCGAAACACTTCATCACTGGGAATACCACCTCCAATGCTGAAACCAAGCCTTTATACACCGTAGACGACACCAACTTCTGGGACCATGAATGGGTAAACACTAAAGGTTCCGCGATAATTTCCATAATGACAACCTTCCTAACTGAACCCACCTTTAGACAAGCTTTAAACGACTACGCTGTCCTTTCTCGAGTGGGAAGAGTAGAAAACACAGAATTTTTCAGAATCATGGAATCCTCTGCAGAAGAAGATAACCTAGTGGAGAAAGAGGAAAAAGGTTTGTGGTTCGAGATGCTTCAAACACTAACTGAAAATCCTTCCTTTCCCATTGTAACCTTGGAAAGGGTAAACTCCTCTCATGTCAGTTTCTCCCAAGAGGTTCACTCCAAAGGTCACTTTCGTAACCGACAAAGACTCAAAGGACAGTTGTGGACTTTTCCTTTAAAAATTCGATCAGACACAGATCTCCACTTCCTTTGGATGGAACGGGACAACCCTATACAAATCTTGGAGCAGAATTTAACCTCATCTTCTTGGCTTATCGTGGACCACGGGAAGATAGCCCCTTTCCGAACTCTATATGGAAGTGAGATTCTGGAAGAAATGAAGAGACATTGTACAACATTAAGTTCCTCACAGCGTCTTCAGCTTATCAAAGATTATTTATTTTTCACTCAAAATAACTATCGTAAGTTCCCTTCTATGCTTAATATATTCTGGTGTATGGAGCATGAAAAGGATGAGGAAATTTGGAAAGAATTTTTGCAAGCAATTTCTCCCTTTCGTTTTATCTCACTTCCGGAATATCCGGAAATTAGGGTAGGTATAATTTCAAAATGAATTTTGATGCGTGAGAAAAAGTTTTTATAATTGTGAAAAAAAATAATCAACAGGTATTTCTTTCCTCGAAAATTGATCACCTGTTCTCCACACTGGAAGATGAGAAAGAAATGAGGAACTTAACTAAGAAAGAAAAATCTTTGAAGATTATGCTCCTAGAAAATGGTATCCGACTAGGAAGCCCTTTATCAGTTCAATATTGTTTACAGAGATTTCAAGAATTGAAAGAAATTTTTAAGTTAGTCAATGAAGTTGTTGTGTGCTCATTTTCAACAAAAATAGTGATTTGCTCGTATAACCATACATGTTATATTTTCCAGTGGAACTTTTGGACCCATATTCCATAGCGCTTTTGATCGCGAGATTTTCGCCGGAATAGTTAAATTCGGACGGGAGGACGCTTTCAACTTTTTTTATGATTGGTTCCAATCAGCAGAGTTAAGTTCGGAGGATTATCAGCTACAGTCTTATATTCTCACGGAAGTGTCTCAGCCAAAGCTGATAAGAAAGCTACTCCACGATGCCTTAAACCGCACTTCAACCTTATCATTGGAAACAATCTTAGCTGGTATTATTAATAGAACGAAAATCTCATCAGGAACAGTTCTAGAGGATGAGGTGCTTTCCTTCATGGAGAACAATATTCAGATAATATCTGTCAATAATTTGTTTGATTATTTGCTCTCCTTTCCGTTCCAAACTCAGGAGCAGATTGATAAGGTACTGAGACAAGGATGTTCTTTTTCTTAAAAAAAAGCATTAATGGCTTCATAGGTCACTGCTATTTTTTTCCTCAGGTGACTCAGTTTCTTGATAAGCATGAGCAAGTTTTTGAACAGGAAAAAAAACTTTTGAAAACGCTGAGGACTCGCATACAAGAAGCAACAATAAACAACTTGCAGTGGATGAGGACATCGGGAAAGGACATTTTGGAATGGGTTCGAAGTCAAACAAGGAAAATCAATCAAACTCTGTAGATAAATAAACATCCGTAAATCCAAATGGGGCTTTATGAATAATATTTATTGCATTTTTAATTCATTCTAATGAACGTCCAATTAACTAACACGAGAACACCAGTAAATCATACGGAGAAAGAGTTTTCTCTGACTTCTTTATTCGACAAATGTGTAGCGTAAATATCTGGCAAAAATGTGTTTAATCCGATGATGTAAGACTTCTGTTTTTCTTCCTATCATTGTTTTCCTATGTCATTGACATTAAGAAAATGCAAAAATTCTGATGAACTAATCCTTTCATAAAGGAAAAGTGGTGGGATGGGCTCCAGACTCAAAGCGATATTTGTCTGGAATTTCCAATCACGACAGTCAGAAATCACAACTAAATAAGTTTTGTAAAATGACGCAATTCCTGGGAATTACAAGTTCTAAAATACTGCGTCGTATATGTTTTCCTACTTACAAAACAGAAGGTCAAAATCAACTGCATACTTTTCCGCTGATCTCATCCTTTATTTGTTTGTTAAATATTTTAGCTTTTGTTCAGGAAACTGCATACTTGTATCATTTATTTACGTGTAAAATTTGCATGCAACTTGAAACATTCTGTTTTCCATTTATAAATATGATCATATTGTCACAAATAATATTTCCTTTGCACTCAAAATATCTCTGATAGTCACGTCGATACATCGTGAACTAGAAAACCTCAAAACATTGATTGTTTTGTGTCACATTTTTTTTTACTAAATGTTAATTGACTTTTGTCCGTTGAAGCAAACACACTTACTTTCCAAGCAGACTTTCCAATTTTTGGGACTACCGACAAAATGAAAATTCCTTTCTTTCTCATCGTCTGCATAAGTGCCAGCTGGTGCCAGGTTAGTATATCTAGGTATATTTCAACCACATAATTATAACTTTTATCATGACCCTTTTATATTTTTCAAATTCCAGGACATACAATTTAATCGAGATTTAGCTTCCGTTATATTTGATCCATATCTCTTTCTCGGAGACAGTAACTTTCCTCGGGATTACCATGATAAAAAGGATCTGATAAAAATGTCCAAAACCATATCCTCCAAATTCAGCATTGTAGTTATGCAATCCATTTCCGCAAATAATTTCAATCCAGGTAAATTCTCATTAATAAAAGATGAAAATCAATGCTATGCTTAGACTAATCCTATATTATTAAAAATCCTTTTGCAGAGGAAAGTAGATCCCTAATTCCGTCAGCAATAGCTGAATTTAACACAAATAATAGCAATAACATAAAGCTGGAGATTTACATGAGCTACATATCCAAAATGGAGGACAACATTGATAAAAATTTTGACATTCAAATCTACCTCGCAGATGAGGCTAATAAACTTTATAATGGAACAGTATCAACTATCCTGCTAAAACATTTTGATGGTTTGACAAAACGAACCATAGCAGATCTTACTAACGCCCTTGACTATGCTAACAAGGCGAAGCAATTAAACTCAACATTTCCTTACAAAATTGGAGTTTGGATGCCAATGTCCGACTGCTACAATACTTATCAGTTGAAAACAATCTTGAGCAAAATAGACATGATTACTTTTAAAACTAGCGATGCATCCCCAGAACTAACTTCTCATGCATACTTTGCATCCATCACAAATTCAATTACAAACTGTCAAGAGAAACTTCAAACCAAGGGGAAATCAGCTAACACCCAGTTTGTCATATGGCGATCGGACACTCCAACCAAAGGAAACCAGGATGTTAGTTTATTAGTCAATTTTTGGGAGCAGATGAACCAATGGGCGTCCCAAACAAATACGAGTATACTTTTTCATGAAGCTTTTGACATGGTTTTTCAAAGAGGAGGTGTATTTAAATTTTGTGGGTGGTGGAGAGCCGAAAATGGAGTTGATGGTTCACTCCTTGATTTTACTTTAGAAGAAAAATCCTCAGGTTACTCAACCACACACAAATATGAGCTCTATACCTTTCATTTGAAATCTGTCTCATAAACTATTACTCATTTATTTTATAGGTATGACCACCATCATCCGGCCAAAGTTTACAGATTTCAATAGAAACAATTTGTTGGTCATGTTTGATCCATTTGTGCATCCACACGAGGACACTGTGAAAACCGCAAATGCTCACTCAGCTCTACAAAATATGCTAAAAACAATATCTACCAGGTTCAGCAAAGTCGTTTTGAGAGAAGTTCCATTGTCTTCTGATGTTCAAAAAGGTAGTTGACTGGTAAAAAATTATTTTTAATTCAATAACTAACTAATCAACAAAAAGTATTTAACAAAAAATAAATATTTACAGGAAGCAGTGGACCTTCAATAGCCAATGCTACTGCACATTTTAATAAAAACAAAAAACCACAAGGATCCCCTATGGAGGTAGTGATAATGTGTAGTACGGAATTACACTCAGAAAATAATTTACCTACAAGCTTCGACATTGCCAAAAGTCTTGCAGACGAAGCCAACGCAATATACAGTGGAACAGTGAAAACCATTCTGATTAGTAATCAAAATTTGAATAGTAATCTAGACAGAGTGAAAACTCAACTGGAATACTCTAAAGAAAAAATTTCTCCCGAATCCTCATTCCCTTATAATGTCGGGATATCCTTGCCAATCGAGAATTGCGGAAAATCTGGCATTCATCTGGACCACTCCCTTACTCAAATTTTACCCATGGTTAATGTCCTATATTTCAGTAGAGATACATTACTCACAGAAAGTGCTGACGGGATGGAGCTAGCATTCCCTTTTATATTTAAAGAGTTTGAAAGATGCCTTCTCAAAATACGGAAAAATACTACAAATATTTCCATCGCTTTTCGAGCTACTTGGCCTGACACAAATAACAAAGGCGTTCAAAACATTAGTGCATTAGTGGAGTTCTGGGAGAGGGCTAATGATTGGGCGGTGGCTTTAAATACTCAAGTCGTGATGTGGGAGGCTTTTGACAATTTTAATAGAAAACATCAAGTATACAAAACCCTAGGCTGGTGGAAATTAGATGAGTCAAGTGTAAACCGTCCTCAGTCTGAGCTTATCTTTGTGGAGAAATCAAAATGTAAAACAAATCATAAAAAATGTTTTTTCCACTAAAAATGTAAAAATACAATATGTTTTGTAGATTTAAAACCAGCCCTTGTGACCAGCTCAGATCCAAACACTTTACAAACCTCACAAGGCTTGGATACTATGAGTGTTGTGATATTTGGGATTCTAGGATTTTTCCTCCTTCTCGGACTAATGGCTGGTTCGGTTTTCCTCGTTTATAGAAAGATTTTAGGAAAAGTTGAAGTAGGTGTTTTGACAAAAGAGGAAAAGCAGCAGTTTTTTCAAGGCGGGGCTTACTCCATGGAAGGAAGTTTGGCTTGCTCAAATATTTGCAGTGAGCCCTACAACAAACGTTTGGAACTTTCCAAGGCAGATTTTGTTATTGGTATGTTGTAAATATAAACAAGGAAGATATAAAGTTAATTGTATTGTGAAGAATACCACAACATATTCCTTTTAGATGAAACTGAGCTCCTCGGAAGTGGAACATTTGGAGCAGTTTATCGAGCAATAATTAAAACACCAGAACGAGACATGCATGTTGCGGTTAAACTAACGACGACAACAAATCCTCCATCTGCAGTGAAGAATCTTCTTGCAGAGATCAAAATCCTGTCTCATGTTGGTCATCATGAAAATATCGTTGGAATTGCTGGAGCTTATACTGCAGAGGTTTCAAAAGGTTTTTAAAATTAGTTTTTGCACAGAAAATAAACACGCTATGGGGCTTTTTTTATAAATTCTTATTTTATTTCATAGGGCATGTCCTCGTGTTTTTAGAATTGTGCCAGAAAGGCTCATTACATAACTATCTTCGAAATTACAGCCAAAGGTATGAACTGAGCAGAACAGAATCTTCAGAATACACTGAACTCTCTCCTATATACATGAACTCTTGTGGACTTGAAGATTCTGGTATTGGCTCACACCTGGAAAAATGGAGTTATGAAATTGCATCTGGGATGGAATTCTTGGCTACAAAGCATGTAAGAATTTAATTCGTAAAGGATTTATAATTACTCCAGGAAATCTTAAAAATATATATGTTTTTAGGTAGTACATGCAGATCTTGCCACAAGAAATGTTCTCCTGACGGAAAATATGACTGCAAAGATTTCCGACTTTGGCTTATCCCGACGTATGTATGACTATGCAAACTATTTGAAAACTCAACAAGAGCCATTACCATGGCGGTGGATGTCTCCGGAATCTCTAAGACGGATGGTGTTTGGGGAAAAATCGGATGTTTGGGCGTTTGGGATTACAATCTGGGAAATATATTCTTTTGGTGAGGAAATATATTTATTCTAGAAATATTTCCTAGAAATAAAACTTCCATCTTATTTTCAGGTGATATTCCATACCCCGGCTTGTCTTGGACTGTTGACTTTTTACAACAACTGGAACAAGGACTGCGACCAAATCAACCACGCCATTCAACACAAGACTTGTGAGTTTATACTTTTTGAATGTCGTAAAAGGCATAAAAGCTATATATTTTTAACCATTTTCCTGTCCCTAGATACAACGAGATAATGCTCAAGTGCTGGGAACTGCTTCCTTCATCCCGTCCAACATTTTCAGAGTTGAAGGAAAAACTGCTCAAATGAATTGCAATGATGTCGCCTTTAATAGAAAAGTGAATACCGACTAGGATTATATTATTTATGCATTTAAAGGATTCATTACTTCCCCCATCATTTACGACTACTTTTATTCCTGATTTAAATAACCACATAAATGCCAAATAAATCAATATGACAACAATTTAATGCTGTTAGACAGCCAATTAACAAACATTTCTTTTAATATGTAACGAGAAAAATGGGGTAATGTCGATACAAATGCAGGCTTGTGTTTTTCCATTCATTACCTCTCTGTCCTCTCTAGTAAATTGATGATTGATGAGAAAGTAGAGAGTTGTGAGTTGATAAGCATAGACAAAAGCACAAGCATTGTTCATTATTACATCCATACATCTACCACATTACTACCAAGAAGATAACAAAGTCATGAGTTTATTGAGAATTTAAATGATTATCGTAAAATTCCTCAAAGAAGACTAGCTTTCGCCTTAAAACTTCGTTCGTTAGAGGATAATGTGGTTTCTATGAGAAAACTTTAAAATATTCTAAAATGTTTTTCTTTTTTACATAACATAATCAAACATTAAACCATTACTTGCCACTAACGCAACCGGAAGTGGTGAAAAGATTGACTTGGTCTTGAAAAATGACGTAGTTTAATAATTTTCCTAAAATAATTATTTTGGGCACAGCTTTTTGTTCCCTGCACTTTGCAAAAATTTCATTAGTATTCCTTCTCTTGTGGATGTTCCTATTTGATTGAGTTTTTTTTTCAATTCAAAATGAATCTCACCAATAAGATAATCACAACTTTGCCAATTGGCATGTGTCTTTTGCTAAGCTTGCCAGAAAATAAATACGACTGTTCAAAAAATGTGAGCAATCCAAACTGCATTCATTGTCCTCACGTAGGAATGTTCCTGACTGGAGAAGACATGAATGATAGCGGGAGAAGTCATTTGGTGTCTCTAATTTTGGCAATTTTAACGGTTCTAATAGGCACCGCAAGCATTGTTGCGAGTGGGCTTATCATTACTGTCTTGGTGAGGCTGAATACAGGAAGATCTTTTGACATTTTGTTGACCGCCTTAGCCTTCTTAGATCTTGTAGCCTGTTTTTCCGCTGTGATCACGGCCATAGCTATGGTCACATTCTTTGGTGATTTTTAATTAAATATTTTGGTATTAAAATTAAAATATTTTCTGACAATCCCTCTTGTCTTATGTAGAAAACTGGAGTAGAAGCGCTGGAACAATGTGGACATATTTAGTTGGGATATTAACTCTTCTTTTCGGTAATGATAAATTTTGTATATTTAAAATCTAAATACTCTTGAAAATCAATTTTTTTGTTTTTTTTATAAAAAGCCAAATCTGCCTCGTTCTGCATGACTACTGCAATCGCCGCCGAAAGATATCTTGTTATCGCCTTCCCATTTAAAACAATGAACTGGTTTACTCCCCGAAAAACAATTATTCTTGCCTCTTCCGTCTGCCTATGGTCGTTTATCTTATCGATTCCAAGATTCGGAGCTTACATTGGCAAAAACACGATAGGGGATGGAATATCAAGTATTCAAGATTTAGAGCATATTTTATACGCGGCTGATTTTGGACTATATTTTTACGTCGTACTGGACAACATTCATGACCAGATTGACCTAGTTGTTCCACTTTTGTCTCTTATTGTTCTCAACGGGATGACTCTCCATCAGGTAATAATTTTAATTAAAACTGTTATCAAAAGTTTTTAATTGGAATTATATTTGTGTTTTTTTTTTAAAAATTTGATCTCTAGATCCGGAAATTCATGGCGAGAAGAAAAGAGCTAAATTTAAAGCAGCAAAAAGAGCTTCGAGCAGGGCGGATGTTTGTCTCTGTCGTTATTGTCCTTTTCCTCTGTAACATTGTGCCTATTACGGTCTCCTTCATTTGCAAATTCCAAGAAACCGTGTATCGAGAAGGGATTTTAGCATCATTTCTCGCTGTCGCGGTTAATTCCGCAGCAAACATGCCAATTTACTATTTACAAGCTTCCAGCTTCAGAAAAGAAGTAAAGCTTGTGGTCGCTTTGTGGCTCAGAAAAATATGTTGTTATTTAGGAATCCAAAATGGAGATGATACTGCTGTTTTTTACATTGAGAGTTCAGCTTTAAGCAAATCTACTGTTGAAACTGATGCGATATAATAAAAATCCGCATAAATGGGACAATAAACTATTGCTCATATTAAAATACTCATAAATATTATTACATAGTTAATTTATTTAAGTAGGGTAAGCTTACTCTTTCATGGCTCACAAGATTGACGTCCATACGCCATATGTTCCTCCAAATTTAGAGGGAGCCAAAAATGACTCATGACTATGACTTTCAAGCTGATCACATCATTTTACTTCGTAAGCAATGAAGGATGTGGTATATTGCCGCAAATAAGTTATTGATCTTTTTACACACTTTTATAACTAAGACGAGAAAAAATGTAGAAACAGACTCATGTCAAAAAAGGTAATGAGTTTTAGTATCCAGTTGGAATTTAGCTTCTTATTTTTGCCCAAGATGAACCTCTCTAATAAAATAATAACAACCCTGCCAGTGGGCATGTGTATTTTACTAAGTTTGCCAAAAGGTCAATATGACTGTTCGGTGAATAAGGGGAATCCAAATTGTATTTATTGTCCTCACGTTGGAATGTTTTTGACTGGAGAAGATATGAATGATGAGGGGAATGGGCATTCATTGTCCATTATTTTGGCAGTGTTAACCGTCCTCATTGGAATTTTAAGTATTTTTGGAAGTGTGCTAATTATTACTGTGCAAAAAAGATTGAATACGGGGAGAAGTTTTGACATTTTGTTGACTGCTTTAGCCCTCCTGGATATTTTTGCTAGTGTGGCTGCAGTGGTGACATCGATCACAATGGTGGTATATTTTGGTGAGTTATTTTTCACAAATATTTTTTTAAAATCAAGGCAAATTTTTTAATCTTATTTTTTCATTAAAGAAAACTGGAGCAGAAATGCAGTCACATTATGGATATACTTGATAGGCATCTTGACCCTTTTATTTGGTAAGTTTTTAAAATAACATAAATTGTTTTATAAGCAAGTGCTGAAATTGAGTTTATCATTTGTAAAGGAAAGTCAGCATCCTTTTGTTTGACAACTGTGATTGGCGCTGAAAGATATTTTGTGATTGCCTTCCCTTTCAAAACGATAAACTGGTTTACTCCTAGAAAAACCAAAATTCTCGCATTTTGCGTCTGCCTGTGGTCCTTCCTCTTATCGATTCCAAGATTTGGAGCTTACATTGGTGAAAACACGATAGGAAGTGGGATCAAAAGCATTGAAGATTTAGAGTGCTTAATGTACGCAACAAAGTTTGGGATTTATGCGTACGTCGAAATGGACAATATTCATGACCAAATTGACGCCATACTTCCACTTGTTTTACTTATCATTTTTAACGGACTGACACTGTATCATGTGCGTAATGTAATTACACCTTGAATATTAAATTGGTTATTGTTTTCAAATATTTAAAAAATATATCTTGTTGTTCTTGATAGATTCGTAAATTCTCAGCAAGAAGGAAAGAGCTCAACTTTAAGGAAAAGAAAGAGTTAAGAGCTGGAAGACTGTTTGTTTCAATTGTGGCTGTTCTTTTGATTTGTAACACTGTGCCAATCACAGTCTCCCTTTTTATAAAATATAAAGCGACCGTTTACAGGGAAGGGATTCTCGGAATATTTCTAGCCGTGGTAGTCAACTCCTTCGCAAATATGCCTATCTACTACTTGCAAGCTTCAACTTTTAGGAAAGAAGCGAAATCTGTGGTTTTGCAATGGCTCAATAAAGTTGGGTGTTGTGGACCTCAAAATCTTGATGACACTACTGTATTTTATATTGACAGTGTAGGCTTAAGTAGTACCACGGAAGATACTCGAGTTGTATAAAAATAATAATTTTTGGGATTAATTTGTCAGTTAAATCGGGAAAGCATCAATTGTATCAAATAAAAGAATCATTATGTTGAATGGATATTTTGCAAAGGTGAAGTAAGAGAAATTTTTACGCTCCCTATGTCATGTCGTAAAAAATAAAAAATAAAAAAAGTCCTCCCTTTAAAAATAAATAATGATATGTGTCCACTGTCCACAATAAATTTAGAGCAAATGCAAATGATTCGTTTGATTGATGCGAATATTGAACGAAAATCCTTTAAAGCAAATAATATTCATGTGTCCGAAAACAAAAATACTACTCATTAGTACTTCCCCTATTTGCACAAGAAAGTATTTTATTTTGCTTCGGCATAAATATTTAGGGCTTCATTTTCCTGTTAAAATAGATACCGTCTGATAATCCCGATTTTTCCTACTATAATATGCACATGTAAATGTAATACGTAATACCAGTATTACCGCATTTTACCACATATAGCATTTTCCGATGTTTTATTGACACAATGAAAGATAAATATTCCTGTTCATGTCACCACCTAAATCATCATTCTCAACGGAGTCATCCATTAAATAAAAGCGTAACATAAAGGATTGGAAAGTCAGGAAATGCTGCATGCAGTGTGCTTTATGATCTGATTGTATTTCCGTGTAAATAAACAAACATGAAACTTAAATTATGCCAATAAGCAAATAGGAAATCACACATATCACAAAACTGAAAATCACGCCCAAGTTATTTTGGGAATATCAGGTATAAATACATCTGGAAAACTGCATTGCAGTATTAATTGGCTCAAATGATTTGGAGTTTTATCCCCCTTTTCTTCAGCTGAATTGGCTTTTACGGCTTTTTGTCCCCAACACTGTTTAGTTTCATTTATTTAAAGAAAATTTCAAATTTTCCAAAAAATATTACAAAAAATATTGTTAAATTAATTTCCGTAGCCGAAGCTGTGGCATTTGTTTTTATATTAAAATTGTTTCCCCCAGATTTCAATTTTTTTTACTCATCCACCTCCCTCCGAAATGCCATCTTCAAGATGGAGATTGAGGAGGAGAAAGGTAGTATTTTGGCAACCCGATTTGAAAAGTTTGTCGGAAAACATCTATTCCATTCTGGAATTTACGGAAAAAGTGTAGACAGTTTTCAAATTCTTTCAAAAGATAGTAACGCAGCTAAATATTATATTGTCGATCTCTGTCGGAGAATGATGTGGCAAAAGAGAGGTGCAATTCTTCCTCATGGAGATATCAAAAAGATTGACAATTGGCTGAAGACCTTGAATAACAGGTCCCTGACCATCATTGATGTCGATATTGACGATCTGAATGAAGACATCAGAGAAGAGGTATAAAACTGAAAGTTAGTAATAGTAATATTATAAATTTTGATACAATTATCATTTTTTCTTCTTTTAGTTTGAATCTTTGAAGCAAGCTGATCCTGAGATGCCTAAACACGTGACGACTAAAAATTCATATCGGGTCACCCACGTGACATATCATCAGGTCACAGATAAAAATCTTGAGCTCAGAGGTGAGCAGCTGTATTGTCGTTTAAAGTTAGGAACAGATGACAATGGACTTCCTGTTCATTTGGCAGCTGTTGTTGATTCAAGCGTTAGTGTGGCTGCAAAGCCTCTTTGCCAGTTTTCGTACGATGAGTTGAAAGAGAATGGAAAACTTTTGGAGGAATTTTGGAGTAAATTTAACCTTCCTAAAGAGGTCGGTATAATTAGGCACACTAGTGAGACGTATAAAAATCTTAAAAAACAAGTAGACCCTATTTTCCTAAAATATGTAGTCGGTGTAAAATACCACAAAGACCATTCATTTGCTACTGCAAAATTTTATTTACATTTAAAAAATAATTTTAACTCAATTTTGAATTTGTTTAATTGCTTAGCTGGTAAAATTTCTAGGCATGAAGAGTAGTCTAGACAAAATTGTAAATATGTATATTAAGAAGTACACGCTGAGGCTATCCAGTTTTCTTCTAATTTGTTTTGTAACCTTTTTTTGAAAGTTTTAAATTTAATTTGGGTGGGTGGTGGGAATGTGATTTGGGACGGATTGTCAAGTATTTTTTGCTTTACGTCTTGAGTCACGATTTCCACTATTCTGTAATATCATCAGCCACAAGTCAGCTAGAACTGTTTGATTGTCAACGACACCTTCAAAAGCAGAAGGTACTGGGTCATTCTCTCCTCATTAGTAAAACTCGTCATTGCCGGTGGGACAGTGAGTAAACCCTTTTCTTTTGGACGAGCATGCCGACTTTACGGATGAAATAAATTGGGTGGAGGTGGAAACTCATGAATATGTTTTCAGTCATGAAGAATGCAATGAAATGAAGAGAAAAGGTGTAAAAATACAAAAGGTGACAGAGCTTGCGATTGTCATTGTTGCTCAGTGACGTGCAATTTAATACATTATTTTCTAATTTTGTGGGATTTCCCTTCACGGTGATTTCTCGTGCTTTTCTCTTATGGGAATTCAGTGCTGCTTAAATATTTAATGGATATATATATATAAGTGAAGTTGTAATTATAACTGCAGAAGCTACTATATTTGTCTATTTATAATTATTAGAATTGCTAACTTTGTTGCTAATTAAAACTAAACACACATCTCGCACATACCATGCTTCTTGTGCTTTGCATATTATTTCTACATTAAATCTATTTGTTCATCAGAACAAATCCAATTGTGTTTCTGATGCAAAAACAAAACCAAGGGTGTCAATGCATCAAAGAAGTTATCTCCGAAAAAATTGATTTTCAAAGAAGCACACGACTTTGCATACTTTTTAAAAAATGTTCGCTGTCTTCCTGGTAGCATTTGAAAGTTTGCTGCTACACACACAGCTCAGATGTTTTCGAGCAACCTCACCAGTTGAATATACGTATGCCGGAATGCTAAAGGATAACTGGATGACTATTGCGTTTCCCCAAATTGGCAGAAGAACAGCTAGCGAGAGAACGTCAAACTTTTCATGTTGAGTGAAAAGCATGTAAGAAAACAGGATTGTAGTGAATATTGACATTGCAACCAGAGATCCAGTAACACATATCTTGTGAGAAGAATTGTACAAGTTTGATAGCAACTGGAGCTCTCGATAAGAATGTATCCGGTGAAGGCAGTTCTCCTTAGTTAAGGTTTTCATGGATCTATCAAATTCAAACACGGTTTTTCATTATATAACAAGGGGTGTAATAGCGGAGTTTGGACAAATTAAATAATATCTTACACTCGACTAAACTGCATTAATTACGTTGAAATTTTTTAAAGCATGTGCGTTGCTTTGTTCTTACCTTATGAAGCATTTTATTGCAAATTTTAATGAGACCAAGGTCAGAATAAAATTCGCAAAAATAGTCGTTCCGCAAGTTACCCCAGTCCAGAGAATATTGCTTCCACTAAACATTGTTGCCAATGGTATGCCAATCGATATAAAATTAAAGAGGATAAGCTTTGGATTGGAATTTTTGTGATTAAGCATAAAACGCGCATTTATAAACTGG